>PVJO010030392.1:0-15574 GCA_004026905.1 Hystrix cristata | reverse complement strand
GGTGAATGGAAGGGAGGGGAGGGGAAGGGGGGAAGAGGGGGGAAAACCAAGATGTATCATGTACAGGTACAAAATAACCATGTTGATCATGATCATTATGTATGCAATGTACCAATACATGTTCTTGGTAAAAAATAATAAAAAAAATAAAAAAAAAAAAAACTCAATGGTTGTACTAGTAAATGGAGAAGAGGTGGGGAACAGGAAAATGAAAATAGTAAAACTTGAGAAACAAAGATGATAAGGAGCAAAGAATAGTGGGATAAATTATTCTAGTAAGGAGTTAAAGGAAATTAATAACTTAAGTAATGATAACAGAAAAGAACAAACAAGAAAAAGAAGACAAATGAAAAAGTGGAGCAAAATATAAAAAAAAAAAAATAGAACAAGCAAAAAGAAAACATTAAAAAAAAAAAAGCCCAAATTGCAAGGTATCAATAAGGAAAGAAAATTTTAGTCTAGAAAAATTCACATTTTTGAATGAGTCTTTTCTTTCTAGGGTCTGCATTCTTGGACTCAATCAGATATAAGGGATGCGTAGTGAGTCACTGATAAGTCTGTTTTTTGTTTGTTTGTTTATTTGTTTTTCACACTTATGTTTTTGTGTCTGAATACTAGATCCTGCCCTGCCTTTCCTACTGGGTGTGGATGGTCAGCATTGTCTGCCTTAAGGCTGTAATTACTACAGAAGCTACCACTTTCCATATCCCTTTTGTGCCCCAACTCCATTTTCTCCACTTAGCTCTACAGTATATGAATATGTGAGGTACAAAGCCCCCTTCTGAACTTCAGCTGCTCTTCTGTCCATATGACCCAATCTGTGAAGACTGTCCAAGCCAAAGCATCTTTGCTCATGTTGGTAGATAAGGAAAGCAAACATACCACCAATTTCTGTTTCTGAGGTAGGCAGCAGGGTAAGGGTCCGTGTAGACCACTGGACTTAACTGTCCCCACTTTCAGAACAGCTGCCTCTGAAAGCTAAACATGCTCACTGTGATTTCTTACTTCAGAGGGTGGGCTCCCATGTGCACCCCAGCCGAGCTTAAACATCTCAGGGAATCTACATCCAGTCTACTCCCACTCTGCAATGGTCTTTCACGGCCATTTCTAACAGAGTCCTGTGGCAGCGCAACACCAGAAACTCTGGAGTGGAACTGCTACAGAGTTGCTCTGCATCTCAGTGCCAAACAATTAACCTCTTCTCCAGATGGCTCCTTCGTTAACTCTCTCACATATGGTGGGTGTTGCACTGGATTTACTCCCCAACTCCTGTCAACCTTGGAGAAGGAGTCATTTTTGAATTAAAACACCATGCTATTTTTGAAGTTTGTTATACCCATCGGCTGGTCCTACAAGCCTAGGCCTCTATCACACTCTGTAGCTGCCCCGATGTCTGGCTTAGCCTGTGGGAGCAGAGGCAGGCACTCCTTCGGGCGAGCCTTCCACACAGACTCATTCCTTTCTCTGTGCTGTGCTTTGTATTTCTAGCTTTTCTAGTTTGTAGTCTTCCTGTGAACTACTTCCCATTTCTCCAAGATTCACCTCTTCCCTTCTGTTCACTAAATTTCTGTCTTCCAGAGATCTCAACTCCAGGCTCTGGAGAGGCTGCACTTTGCTGCTGGTCTCTACTCCACCATCTTCCAATTCTGTTCCTTTTTCAACTCTGTGACTTCTAAGGGAAGAAAAAAGTTAATGTTTAAATATAAGGTTTAATTCTGGGAGTCTGTAGCATGTGGATAGTGGTTGAAGTTATGGGTATGTCCACAGAACCTGGGAGAGGAGATAAAATGAAAGCAGTAAAAAAACTGAAAAATTGTCTTCTCTTGAACATCAGTATACATAGGAAACTGAAACTAGATACAATCACATGTACACACATGCACACACACTCACACACCCACACACTGAATAGAGGAAGTGATAGAAGAAAAAAAGTGAGGACACTTTCCTGAAGGCAATACAGAAGAACATTCTGAAAAAACAAGAGGCCATAACAGGGAGAGTGTAGTTTCCTTGGAACGATGGCCTGAAAACTAGGAGGAATAGCCAGAAGATTAAATCATGTGTTATGGAGGGAAAGTGAAAAGTAGTCTTTGGAAAAGGTTACCAAAAGGGCAAGCCTTTCTTTAAGTAGTTATACTTATTCTTAAGTACTTTGGTTACTTTCCTCAAGGTCAACATCACTAAAGTCGCAGTGAATTAAAAAGATTACTATATTTTGAAATTGAGTTGTCATTTATGAACTGAAATTTGTAGGAAAATATTAATTAGAGCATTCTGCTTCAGCAAATGGATTATACAACATCGTAATTAACTAGGAAAGCCAATAGAGAAGAATACATTTTTGATTAAGTAATGAGATCGGGTTACTTTGATAAAGTAGTGATATGTCTGCCATATGCTGGTGGAAATGTTGGGTTGAAACATGGTTAGAGAGTTTGGATATAGGAAGACCAGTGCAGTTAGTGTTGGATATTTGTAAATTTTTTTTCTTATATACTTTTTGTGATACGCACTATGTAAATTTGTTGAATAGATGAGAAAAGGGACTGAAAACAGTCCCTGATTTGACAAAGAGCTAATCGATCCTCATAAAGCTTGCATTAGCCTGGACAAAAAGGAGCCTTTTAAAGTAAAGACAGAGGTAGATATTTAAAATTCATCTGCCCAAATTTGGCATAATTTTCTAATTCACACCAAGTCTGTCTTAATGTTTTAACAGAGACGGGTCTTGGCATAATGATGATCATTATTACTGTTAAGGTGGATTAGAATGCCTAGACAAAAAAGATGGACAGGATAGAAAGAAAGAATAAAGTAAAACAAAGTGAGAACCCTGGAAAATAAATATATGAGAGATGAATAAAGAAAAAGAATCCAGAAAGAAAACTAAAGAAATTTTCAGAGAGAATGGAAGAAAATCAAGACCAAATAATGTCTAAGACGTTAGAGGTGCTCCTGGATCCTTGGCCATGATCAAGTTTGACACCCATTTGGAATAGAATTTTTTTATTTAATTTAATCCATGCTAATTTTTCTCCATTTTTTTTTTTTTAATTTTAAACCAAGGACATGTATTGGTACATTCTTCATACAATGGTCTCATTCATTACAATTATTCTGTACCTATACATGATGCATCTTGGTTCTCTCCCTCTCCCCGCCCCTCCCCTCTGCTCCCTCCCTCCCTATGTACAGCAGGTTCATTCATCATTTTCCGTATTTTCCCTTTCCCCTCTCCCTTGTTGCCTTTCTGCTTTTCCCCTTCTTTCTTTGACCCAGGCAGCTCTTTGCTGCCCCCTTCTGATACTTACTTGGATAACGCTTGCAAATTAGAATTAATTGTGAATTTAGTTTAAATGTTCAAATCCTCACAGTTTATGTTTATCTTCCGACGAAGGGCCTGATTTTTACGATGCATTTCTCCAAAATATGTAATTTTGTTGATGCACATCAATCAGCTTTGGTTGCGCTGCTCCATTATTTTTCTATTTTTAATTAATAATGGTTATTCCTTATGAGGTTTACACCAAAGAATTTTGAATGACACGTGCAAACCAATGAGGTCATTAGATTTTCAATAAAATACGAAATTTATCTAATTTTTTTAGTCTTGGAATCTATGTATTTGAAGAGCACTCTGAATATTTGCATGTCCTTGAATCTGCATACACACTAAAATTCACTCCTTATTTTTCTAATTCTTAAGAATGGGATTGAAACTTAAGTTTATAGTCAGCATTAAAAACCTGAATTATTTGTTGTTGGGTACACTGCCATGTACTTCCTGATCATCCTACAAGACTACATTATATTGCTTTCTTAATCATTAGTCTTTAATGCTAGACCTTAAGCTACATATATGTATACATATATGTGTGTATATATATGTCCATATATATATACGTATACATATATGTATATATGTGTATGAAACTTAATATTGTTCATCACTGTATTTCTGATGTATAAGAGTAGTTTAGTAAATGCTAACTTCCATATTATTTGGAAATGAATTAATGGTTAAATAAATTAAGCAAAATATGTACACTAAATCCTAGTCCATTTGTTTGACATGTCATTACTGTTGATTTCATGCCTGAACTTAAAAACAAATTGCACACATTGCGATGCTGAACATCAGGCTCCAGGTGTCATCCAATATTGGAATAGTCTCTGTCCAGACCGAAGTACCTCTTTAAAAAACTAAGGATTTCAATGTTTTTCAAACAGAAATTTGGACGGCAACTCATTTCTACAGAGCTGGCCCTCTCCTGGCCATGTTCCTTCTCCATATTCACTCACTTTCAAACTCTATCTTCCCTCCACCATTGGCCATAGCGGCACAGTCCTTGTATCTGAGCACATGGGGATATTTTCACCAATTATTCTCTCTTAGTAATGTGAAAACATGCTCTTCACACTTATCAGGATGTTTATTTTTAAACTTCTTCTGCCTCTACCTACTCCTATTCCTCCTTTCTGTATTTTCTTTATGTTGAAAGTATCTTGCCTTCTTGGTCTGAGCCTCGTCTATTTCCACTTGCTACTAAACCCGAGGCACGAAATGTCCACTTTCTCATAATAGTTATCTCATTTCTCTCTCTCTCGTCTCTTTCCCTCATGGTCCTTGTGTGTGTGTGTGTGTGTGTGTCTACGTGTGTGTGCATGCGAATGAGGGTTTATTTAACTTCTTTCATGGAGAATCTCAAGTAAGAACTAATAATCTCAATTCCTTTCTTAATTTTTTATTG
Organism: Hystrix cristata; assembly: GCA_004026905.1. Lineage (NCBI taxonomy): Eukaryota > Metazoa > Chordata > Mammalia > Rodentia > Hystricidae > Hystrix > Hystrix cristata. The sequence continues at coordinate 10,820 of PVJO010030392.1, read as the reverse complement.
ACAATGAAGACACGATATGCCCTAGGATTGAAGAATTTGTGAAAACCGTGGGCACTAGTAGAAACAACTGATTGTGCTTCCCTAAACCAAGAAAGAATGCAGAAATAATCAAGGATTTGAACCTTAAATCAATGAATCAAGAACTATTTCTGAAATATCCCTAAGTAATAAAATAAATGACTAATTCTATTTTTTATTTTAGTATAATCTTGAAACTATTACTGATACTGTCATTATTACTGACCAGCATGTGTGGGCCACATAGTGTACAGCTGCCTCTATAATAAATTTGGTCCAGAGATTGCTTAAGGTTTTCTTACAAAAAACCTATGTTAGTATGGTAGAGAGAAAGAATCTGTTTTGATGATCAGTGACCTAGGAATTATGGAGCTGAGATTGTCATCTGTAAGTGAATAACAAATTTAAAGTTCTGCAGAGCAGTGTCCTATGATTTGAGCTAGTGGTAGAGAATCAAGAAAGGTGCATGTGTGGAGTTTTGATGGTTATACTTTATTTTGTAAAGTAATTGAAGGGCAAGAGAGTGAATTTTTAGTCTTTAAATCTTAGGAGCACTCGGCAACAGTTTCTGTACCATCTGTATTATTGATTTATTTGTATTAAATTTATAATAAAACTGTTTAAGAAGACAATACCAATATTCCTGTAGGCAACAAGATATGCCCTACATGTCAGCTTTAATTGATAAACTATTAGCAAACAAAACATAAATCTGCTCTTTTAACGAGAGTTCTTTCAATCCAATATTTTGATTCACACAGCAGGCAACTTATATGGGACATGACAATAGATTTCAGTAGAAAATAATAATGTTCTGATGCCCATTTGCCTCCTATTACCAGAAGAACAGAATAAAAAACTAGGGGAGATTTCACCATGACTCTAACCTTGCATGAGGCTATGCAAACTGTCTTTGTTTAATAAAACTCATTTACAGCTTAGGGTTCACAATTCATAAAAATCAGTGCTAGTTCCTTAGAAAGACTTAAAGAAAAGATGTCTGATATTTACAGTTTTACATAATTTACAAGCCGAAAGGGATAGAAAAAGTTTTGTAAACTACTACAAGAGAACATTCACCTTTCAACTTCAAGGAAATTGTTACTTCAGGGATAGTAAATAGGACAGTCTTATGTGGTATTTAGTCAACTTGGTTTTTTTGTCTAAAAATGAGCTACTATATTGTGACTATTCACTTTTCCCACTAAAAATGGATGAATAATTTATAAATAGCTGGTAATTGTGAATCTCTACTAACAGATATCATTCACTGACCATTTCACCAGGTAGCTCGAACTAGGAACAAACATGTCAACTGAATTTTATTTTAAATGTAAATATTATCAGACATCTGACAGATTTTCTATTTTAGTGAATACTACACTAAGGTATTTCCTATTTTAATTCTTTAACTTCTTTTTAAAAATTTTTTAGCTAACAGTAACATTTTACTTATAAAAACAAAACAAAACAAGCAAACAAAAAAAAAAAACCCTTTCAACTAACTAGAAGGTCATAAATGCAAAGAAAAGAAGTCATATATTTTACACCTTATTTCAACCTCTCTGAGCTCTACAGAGTTTTTTTTTTTTCTTTTTCCTTTTTCTTCTTCTTCTTCTTTTTCTTTTAAGTTAGTAGAACAGATTTTTAAATAGTCTATCTCCAGCTGTCTTCTTGTTTGGGCCCCTGGATGATTTCTCTATGTGAAACAGTCTTTTATCTTTTTTCAGGTGAAAGGATCACTTGTAGGTTTTCTACAAATGAAACCAACTGAAATCTCCTAAGCTCAGAAATGAAGCTTAGAATCTTTTTAAAGGAGGCTGTCTGGTCACAGCCACCCAGCTGCCAAGCGCGCGCCGAGGCTCCGCCACCCGCCACTTGAACAAGGCGCGGGCGCCAATTAAAAGGAAGCCAAGCAGGTCGCGCTCAGGTGAGCAGTGAGGCACCTTCCTTTTTCCCTGCCAAAGAGACACAGCCTGCTGAGGAAAAATGTCAGCTAGAACGCTGTTTCTTTTCATAGTTTATTGAGGAATATTAAGCCAGAACTAAATGCCCTAGGCCAAGTTTGCCTTCGTGCTCTGGCTTCTTAGTCCACCTTTTCCTGATTTGGTGCCCACATTGTCTTTAGACTTCTTTCAGTTTACCCATTTGCTCATTGTTTTTTCCCATCCTTTCTTATTAAAACCTGTTATCAGTGTAAAAGATGATCTATTCATCAATTAACTTAAAGATGGAAGGGCTCGATCAGCTTTAGTGTTTTTCATAGCTGTTTGCTATTTTGTACGGATTAAGTTTTAAAGCAAAACAAAAACATATTTAAATAATAGAATGACACAAAATATGAACTACATCAAAAAGGTGAGGCAAATATTTTGGAAAGCTTGTGAATTCTGAATATTTTCAGCGTTTAAGAATTATTTCTTCACTGGATAAATCACAAATATACAAATACATAGTACTATGTGTTGCCCCCAAAATAAGACTTAACTGGAAAATAAACTTTACACGTAACCAGTACTTGGTTGTTACCATGGCGATAGCCAGCGTCATACAGAAATTATATCTCACTACTTTGTTCCCTAGTGGCTACTGTGTAATGGTAGGTAAAGCAAGGATAGACTGATTGGGGTTGGCATTTTTGATCTCTAATTAGGTCATATTTTCCAGGCTACATGGGTAGGTACAGATTGTGTGTGTGTGTGTGTGTGTGTGTGTGTGTGTGTGTGTGTGTGTGTATGCTGTGTCTATGGTACTGATGCTAGTGGTAATATGTAGGATGGTTATTTGGCAATTCCTTTCAGTAAATAAAAAAATTCTTAATATTCTTACAAGATAATAAAAAGTACTACATTCTTTAGGTAGAGTTTATATCTTTCTATATTAGCATTCACTGACTTCATTACTTAAAGCATATTAGACATCCTAGAAGATTTTCTTATTGAAGAACCTAAAACTACTCAATAAAATACTTAAAATATTTTTAAGTGGAAAGCTGATCTGGCTGGATAATAAGAAATTCTGAAGGTTAAAAACAAAGAAAATAGGAGAATTGAAATATGAGTAGGAGGGAAGCATGTCCTGAAAGTGGCTTTTGCCCTGAGGGTATCTGACTAATGTTTGTGCAGCAATTAAATAGGGTGAGATAATTGAAAGGATTCACAATTCTCTATAGAGGGTACTCACACCTGGGGCTTCAATAAATGTGAAAAATATGTGTTACAGAAGGAAGATGAAAGCACAGGCAAAGGTCAGAAGAGTCCAAGACTCACAGACAACTCCTAGGATCCTTCAGTCACAAAACTCCTACTTTGTTTTTGGATTATTGATAATCACCATCAGAGTAGTTCTTAGGAGTCTGGAGAATTTTTGCCTCATCAAAGTAAAAGAGCTTGTTACATTCCACTCTTCATGTGGCGGAAACCAGACTGCACTACCCTCCCGAGCAGCAGATATCATGAGAACCAAGCAGCAACTGAGAGCAAAGTAAGTCTGCTCACTTTTGATAAGCAATATGATGTTACTATCCATCTCAAATGCTAGCACAGGACTACATTGCTCATTAGTCAGTACTGTTTGTTTACACTGAGGTTCCCAAAGGGTTCCAGGTACCTCTGGCAGTAAGGATGGTGTCAAAACAATCCGCTACACTAACTTAGATTAATCTAATACTTACAGAAATTACAACTTTTCGAGGGCACCATGGAACTAAATTTAAAGGGAAAAAGAACAGTATAGAATTAATAAGAAAGTGTGTAGATGGGAATCCTAAGAAATTCCAAACAGATTAATAGAAACGAATTTCATTTATGAAAATGTAAATAGGCAATATATTTTGTAACAATTTAGAAAATGTTGATAAGCTATAAGGGAAAGAAAAGCTATTGTCCACACTTTTCAATGGAAATGATAGAAACCAAGGTAGCAATATAAATTATTTTGAGTAGCTTGAGAGAAAATTACTTCTAAATAAAACTTTTCCCACTTATACTGGTATACCAACAAAATACTAAAAATTAGACCAAAAAACTTGCTACCAGTAGATACTCTACTTAAGAAATTCTGAAAAATGGATTTTAGATCACAAAAGGAAAAAAAAAAGTCTCAGATGGAAGGATTAAGGACTGAGATGTAAAAAAGAATAATTATTAAAGTAAATTATGAATGCCTAGTCATTAAAAATATTGACTTTCCAAATGTTTATCAAGTATGGTGTTAAGGCAAATCACTGAAATGAAATGTACAGTAGTAGTATTACTTAGCTGAAGAAATTTGGATTACAGAGGATAGTACAGGGAATTTCAGAGATATTAGTGTCCTGTTAATGAGGACTTGTGGTGAATATATAAATGCTTACTATTTTATCAAAAATATCAAATAATACATTTCTTTAGTCTTAGACCACCATTGTCCCTGTTCTTACTCAGTAGAATTGTTGCTTTCTATGGTTATTCCCAGCAACGATCAGATATAATCAAACCCAGCATGGGCAGCTTGTGGAGTCAAAGTGATTCCACTGTGTTCTTATCAATATGTGACTTCCCTGTTGCCGTGTCAAGGACTTTCATTCTCATAAATCTGCAGAGAGACAATATATTTCTTTAAATTCACACAGACGTGTAAATGATTCATCATCTATCTTTTCTTCAGAACGAGATTTATTTGGAGAGGAAAAGTAAAATCTCCTTAAATGCCTTGAAAGAAATTAGAGCCCAAAGACAGCTAGGGGTGGGAGTAGCACTTAGGGTAGTAGAGGGAAGGAAGGGTGGAAAATGGAAGCTGTTTTGCTGAGAGGACAAACTGCTTTTCAATGTTGGCCTGGAGATTACTAGCTCTGTAATCTTTAAAACATGATAGTAAGGCATCTCAAAGCTGTACAGACTATGTTCTTAGGAATAGAGGTTGCTCTGTTATCTTAACATAATCTTTGTATTAATCAATAACAAAAAGCTTAGATTTGATGATGCCTTTATAGGCAGAGAAATAATCTTTCCAATTGTCTTGGTTTTTTCTTAGCTGGTACTATCATTGTATCTCATGAGTACCAGGAGTATACAAGATTAATTTTGCATATTACAGACTGTTAAAACATTATTGACTTGACAAATCTACAATAATTCCCATAGTACTGTCAATCCACATTATTAATTTACCTTTCAAAAAGACAAAGATACCCTATATACTAAATACAAAGCTAGTGACAGAGTTCTTTTTGCAACACAAATAAATATATCACTGTCATTTAGTAATCCTCTGTGTTCATTTGAATTTTTTCCAGCAGTACTAGGAAGTTAAAGGAGGGTGAAAATAGAGAGACAGCTCATTGGCTTCCCATGCATATATCTATACCACTTTAATCTTGCACATAAAAGGTCAAGCATAAAATTATTTGCTTGGAGCAGCTGTCCTCAGAGATTCGAATTAACATAGATGGAGAGTACCACAAGGAAAAAAAAAGTTAATTTTATCTTAATTGGATTAAGCCAAGTCCCATCTATATTGAGGGAATGAGGTTACAAAAAGACTAGAAACTGCTAGGCTGACAGAAAAGGATTAATTCACAGGCTAGTGTTGAGTTGTTGACTAATAACATATTGATCGTATCTATAAAATATGCAGAATGTCTGTCAAGAGGAGAGACACTTTGGAATTGAAGATTGTTGGTATATCTGACATGATCAAAGTTAGATTAATATTACTTAAGAAGCTGCGAGTGAGCTGCATATTACCGTAGCAACCACCAGAAATTTTTACACATGTCTGGAATTGACCATCGTAAATAGTGGCGGTACTTGTCGATTATGGGAAAGTGACTGATTTGTGTAGCTGCCTCTCCCCCCGCCTCTTCTTTTCTTTAATGTGTTCCAGCAGACATATTGAACTCTCATAGTTTAATCTCAGTGGAGCCTGCAGGTGGTATTGTCCTTGCATTGAGGAGTTATTAAATTCTTAAGGTCACCATAAAAAAGGTTCTATTAAATTGAGTTAATAAAAACATTGGGCAAAGGTTTGCAAAGAGCACAGATGTCAAAGCTTTGGGAATTGGAATGTCTCTCATGATATCAGACTAAAACAATAATTTAAATCTATCACAGTATAAAGAAGATAAAATTTTCCATTCTTTAATAAAATGTGAAAAATTTTCACCTAATGCATAGGAGTATATGTGAACACTTATATAGGGCATTCTTTTTTTTTTAATTCTTGTGGGATTTCTTTTTTTCTCCAGTTGAGACTGACGCTATCTGTTTAAAAACTCAGAAACAGAAAATGGCTTTCTGATAGTACATACCAGTGAATTTGGGGAATGTTTTGTATATGTAAACTACTTTTTATAAAGAAAAAGATAAAAAATACAAAGCTTGGCACTTGATTTAATATGACTTTTAACCTTTCCTAGGTGGAGTATGTGGTTGTGGATAAGAAAACAGTCTTTAGCACTTAGTTGAAATAATGCAGTTAAGATTCTTCATTTACACAGTCTGTTCATGAAATTGTACTAAAGGCATGAAGTGTGTGGAAGTTTTATTGCTCCAGTTGCAGCTCACTTGCCTGCAGATTTAAAGCAGATTATTTCCATTTTCATTTATGTTGGAAGAAGAAACAGGATTCATTAGTTTGAGAGCATTGTGAAAAGCAGGCTAGAAACTGATTGGTACCCAATTTGGCCTATTACTGAATTTTAATCATATACACTTTCAGAGTAATTTAAATGAGGAATCTTGTGCCACACATATGACATTTAAGAATGAATTTAACGAACACATTTTAGTGAATTATTCTAGTAGTGTCCACTGTTTCTTAACTAAAATCTCGTGTCAAGATTTTTGCATATATATATATATATATATATATATATATATATATATATATATATACATATACATATATATGTTTTTGCAGTACCATATATAATTTTATCTATATATCTATATATAATTTCTTAGGTTTCCCTGAGTTCTCTACTGATGTTATTATGTCCTCCTCAGACCTGGCTACATCTCTATTGGGGACCAGTATAACAGGAAAATATGAGGAGCTATAGATGTAGGGTGTGTTCAATGAGCAGGAAATAAAGCTGCATTAAAGTTAGCAATGCATCACCTGTTTCAATTTATCATAGAATTTTTGTTTGCCAATTAATACTATGTTAATTTACCCAAATGGTTACTTATTAATATACATTTTACTATTGATATTTATTTTATTCGTATCACTTTCTATGGAAAGATAATAGCACTTAATTCTTACAAATAATGACAGAAAATACACAACTCACTATATATATTTGTGTTTCATTAGTCTCAGACCCGTGGAAACACTTCACAAAATTAACTGCTTTTTAAAAATTTAACTTCCGATGTACACACATTCTGCCAATAATCTCTATCTTTGTTTTATTAAAGAATAAGAAAGCCTGAAATGGAAAGAAAGTACGGGTCACTCTTCTCTGCTTCCCTACTACATCTTCATTTTCAGCGTAAGAGAATACAAAGAAGTGACACCAACGAGAAGGGATGAGACTGTTTCCCTGGTTCTTCTGTTGCTCGAAGCAGCATTGCACTCATTCTGCATTCGAATGGAGTCCTGGTTCCCAGGAAAAGTTTTGCTTCTCCAGTTAACGCCTGTGTTCCCTCAGTCTCAGAGCATGAGCCATATGACGTGAGGCGTACTTCCGTGAGACTTCTTTCATTGTGACACGGATATGACATTGTACATGAAGATCAAGTTTAACGAATGAAGACCAAAGGAGAAAAAAAACCTTGAGTAGCCAAATGACAACAGGGAGCAGAACTGCTTGCCAACCTAGAGTACTCACATAGGGAAACCATACGAAACAGAAATATTGATTTATAAATGTTTTGAGAAGAGGCAGTTTACATTGGTAGGATGAGCATAGGAATTCTTAACACTTAGTGATGGCGAACATTTTCGAGACCAAGTGTCAAACTGCAACCCCAAATTCATTTATTTATCACAAGGTGCCAACACCCCAATTAAACCTGAATACTGAGGTTTTAGTTTAGAAGAAACTACTCATACATTAACATCTTTTGTTTTAAAAAGAAAAGCACAATAGCACACATGCCATAGGTTCACACCATGGTCCTAGGGCTGCTTGCTTTACAAGGAAAGGCAGAGCAGCAGTCGGAGAGAGTCCTTAACGAGAGTATGTGACATCTATTTGAAGAATGCACCTGCATTTATGTCCCTGCAGGGAGGCAGCCAGGGAAAAGCTATTGGCTGCAATCTATTCCTTTCTTCCACTCATCTGTCAGGACTGGTCATTTTTGAATCCACCTAAAAACCAGGAGCAAGAGATCCATATGATACAACACGCATTAACCATAACATGGAGAAGGTAAAGGGTAGGGAGTGGATATGGAGGAAAATAAAGACAGATACCCAGGATGTTCCACCCAATTTGTTGCTGAGCACCAGTCTCATCTATCACCCAGGAAAATGTAATTTCACAAATAAAGGACCACATGTCTCCAAATTATTTTATCATCACAATGTATTAGCAATGTGCTATCTTTCTGCAGGAGAATCTTGAAATCTTAGTTTTCATTGCTATTTGTTAATGCAGAAAGTATGCTAACTAGGCCACAGAGTAAAGTAGTTTTCCTGGGTTGTCTTATTACTGTCCTTGGTTTTGTGGTAGTTTCAATGGCCTGAGAAGGTCGTCTCTGTCTACTTAGCTATTTCTTACAAATTTCCTTCTCCCCAACAGATATTCAGCTGATCCTGATTCTTACCCTTGCAAGTAATCTAATGACTCATTCTTGTAGAAAATTAGTCTAAGTATAGTGGTCAGTTATTTATTGTGTTGCCGCATTTCTGCATTGACCAGTAATGCTGGGCAAGTGGAGCACTCGTAAATCACCCGAATCTGCCTTCTTTCCCAGACTTTGTGGAAATGACTCAGTTTTCCCAGGCATTTTAGCCATAATCATTGTTTTAAAGTTGAAAAATTCCAATAGGCAGTTTGAGTATTCAGGAGTCCTGGAAGCTGTAAGAACCTTACAGAGGAGCAGATCAAATTGTTGAGTATAAATCTCTTTTCTCTGTACCATTTGTATTTTGTGTTTGAGTTTGTTAAATAAGCACTGGATGATTGTGGAAGAAGAGTGGTTGTTATCACAGGTCACATTCTTAACTAATTTTTGATAGAATATTTTGCAGTAAAAATTCTCTGATGGGCTTTTAGTGGAATAAGAATATCTTAGCAACCATATTCAGGATGGGAGGGAAATAAAAGTCATTGAGTAGCATCTTGGAGATTGACTCCTACACACAGCAATACAGAATTTAGGATATGGTAAAAAAAAAAAAAATAGGGCAAACAATACCAAAACCAAAAAAAACAAAAACTTTGTGAGTAAAATAGCCCGAGCTAGGGTTTATTTTTTTTTAATTAACTCTTCTTTAATGCATTTAAAAAGCATAAAGTCACTATATTGCAGACATTTAGTAAATTTGTTGTGTACAATATTATTAACTCCTTCTCTCTCTCTCTTTCTCTCTCTCACACACACATACACACACAAACACACACTAATTTTAAGGTTCCTAAAGTCACAAACAATTATTTTTTATGTACAGAAATTAAAATAAGACTTACCTTATAAGGAATGCCAAATAGATGCTCGTTAATGAACCTAACAGTTGGAGATAAAAACTTACTTTTACGAGCATCCAGTCGTCAGAATAATGCTGATGATTTTAAGCCTAGTACTTTGTACACATTGTCCTAATATATTCTGATACAAGAGTGTTTATGTATAAAAGTAAGAAAAAATTATGAACATATCTTCCTTTTTACAAATACTTTACATTACACATGTATACAAAAGTGTCTACTTCCAAGCTAGGTGTGGTAGCACCAATCTGTAATTCCAGCATTCAGGAGGCTGAGGCAGGAATTTTAAGTTGAATGGCAATCTAGACCCCAGTGAGTTCAACATTACCCTGAACTCTGAAGTGAGAGACTGTCTCAAGAAAACATGTCCATTTCCACATATACTGATCAGCATTAGTCATTAGCATTATAAAAATCTGCCAAGAGAAAATGTTTTGATTTGCAACTGTATTATTACTAGCAAAGAATTAATATGTTCTTAATAATGACCTTTAAATGTTATTTATTTTGTAAGTTGCCTAACAATACTAAAATACCATATTGTATCAATAATATTTTTATTCTCTAATTTATAGTATTATCTAACATAATAATATAAAGCTTTGTATCTAACACATTATGAATGTGTTGTGCTTTCTAGTGTGAATTTAATGTAGTTAGTGTTTCTAGTCTTGTAAAAGTTGATTTCAGAATTTTAAAAAATTTGTACATAATATCATTTATTAACCTCTTTAAATTTTTACATTTTATGTCAAGATTATAAAGTTCATTTTCAGGTTAAATTAATATAGTAATAGTCCCATCTAATTATTTACAGATTTTACTTTTACATTAAGCATTTTGACTCACTTAGAATAAATATTGTTATATAGTTTTCACCTGGCATATAAATTATTAATATTTTTTCTAGACTATTAACCAGTTTTCTCACAGAGTAAATGGTCACTTTAAAAATTTAGCTAGAGTGCAGTTATGAATCTTTATCTAAAAGTGTGTTCTAGTTTCACACTATTATAATTTTTTTTATTCATTTTAAATGTTATTTTAATGGTACATTTTCGATATACATATTGATAACATTCATCATTGGGGATTTGTACCTGTACATGATATACCTTGTTGCTTCTTTTTTTCCCATTCCCCTCCCCTCACCCCCTCCTCC
>PVJO010030391.1:0-15568 GCA_004026905.1 Hystrix cristata | reverse complement strand
CTCTCTTGTTTTCACTTTCTTCCCTTTCCTTTTTCTCCCTCTCTACTTTCTCCTCCTCTATCTCTCTTGTCTTCACTTTCTTCCCTTTCCTTTTTCTCCCTCTCTGCTTTCTCCTCCTCTGTCTCTCTTGTCTTCACTTTCTTCCCTTTCCTTTTTCTCCCTCTCTGCTTTCTCCTCTTCTGTCTCTCTTGTCTTCACTTTCTTCCCTTTCCTTTTTCTCCCTCTCTGCTTTCTCCTCCTCTGTCTCTCTTGTATGATACACCTTCTCAGCCTCTTTAATTAGATCCCTCAAGGAATAATCTTGTAATCCATCTACTCTCTGGAGTTTCTTTCTAATGCCTGGGGCCGACTGCCCTATGAAAACCGTGGCCACTGCTGTTGCCTGCCCCTCGGACGTAGGGTCAAACGGGGTATATCTCCGGTACGCCTCCATCAGTCGTTCTAGGAAAACTGAGGGGGGCTCTGTCGGCCCTTGTAGAATCTCTCTTACCTTGGTCAGATTGGTGGGGCACCTTGTAGCCCCTTTGAGACCTGCCCTCAGAGCCTGGCGATAGACCCGTAACCGCTCCCTACCTTCTGCGATGTTGTAGTCCCATTGCGGCCGGTTGAGGGGGAACCCGGCATCGATCTCATTGGGGAGGGTAGTCGGGACGCCCCGAATTCCAGGAACGTTCTTCCTGGCTTCCAGCAGGATCTGTTCCCGTTCTTCAGTTGTGAAGAGTACCTGTAACAACAGTTGACAATCGTAAAAAGGCCAATATTGAAGGGGGCTGCAGGCCCGGAGGGTCTGCAGGCGGTCCGTATGCTCGTAATGGGAGGGCAGAGGTGGAATCTGGCCCCCCCCAGGCTCATCGTCCCCCAGCTTCGGGTACCTGCAGCCAGTCCATCGGCCAGGCTTGCTGCCAGCCCATCAGCCGGGCCCGCGGCTGCCCCCCCCGGGGGCTGGGTCTATTCCCACACCGGGGTTGTGAGGATAGGGCGGGGGAGAAGCTGGCCATTCGGTCGGGTGGGTAGCCGACGTCGCCGCCGACCCAGTCGCAGCGGACCCAGTGCGCTCGCTTCCTGCCTGCGCTCGGACCCCCGATGGCACGACGTGCCCAGGGCGCACTGGGGACAGTTCGCCCCGCCCCCGCCGCCGCCGCCGCCGCTGCCGCCAACCCCGAGGAGGGGCGGGCAGGCGAGAGAGACGAGGGCCGGAGAGTGGCCATGTGTGGGAGGGGCGGCCGGGCCCCCCGAGACGCCAGCGCGCCCCCGCGGGGGTGGACCCCCGGGGGGGGCGCCGGGAGGGGGGAGAGCGCGGTGACGGGCCTGGCTCCCTCGGCCCCGGGATCCAGCGAGCCGCTACGGCGGGGGGTGGGGGGGCTGTAACACCTGGGGGCCGGGCTCCCCCCCAGCCGTCATGGTCCCTTATGAATCTCTATTGACAAATTATGAGCTCGGGCTTTTACTTCAGCCCAGTGATCAAGGGTTAGAGAGACTTTTGACCCCATTCCTCCCTCAAAATACAGAAAACAAAGCAACATCACTAGGAGAGACAATAGCATTAGAATATCACAGCAAAGCCGCTGCCTGCAGCGGTGTTCAAACAAAAAACAAGAAACCGAAAGTAACCTCACTCGGGGGCTGAGCATACCGAGTCTTCCCGACAAGGAGGACGCGCTCCTCTCGGGGCACAAATAGGACTGAAGCGGGAGGATCACACAACTCCCGTTCGCCCTTTTCCTCAGGGAAGGGGTCAGCACCTTCCCTCACAAACAGGACTGAAGCGGGAGGATCACACAACTCCCATTCGCCCTGTTCCTCCGCGGGAAGGGTTCCGCACCTTCCCTCTCACCCTGCGGGGAGGAATACACATCTCCCCAGTTCCACCAGAGGCATCCCCCCAGGGTTGCAGCCTGCGAGTTCTGAGCGCGTCCGCTCCCCGCAGCCACAGGGGTCCTTACGGTCCCCTGGGCAGCTGCTCCGTGGCTCCCCACTGGAGCCCCCTTTTCCACAGCCGTCCCGAAAAAAGAACAACAGGCAAGCCGACAAAACAGAGACCACAATAACAACAGCACACTGAACGACAACGGCGCCAACACAATCCGAACAGCTTGTGAACCGTAAGAGTCTCTGTCGAACGGGGCGTCCGCTCGTTTCCCGGTCAGGGAACCAAATGTTAAGGCTGAAACCTTCCCCAGCTTACCCGGGACAAGGGAGAGCGGCGCTCAAGAACGACAAGAGACCAGATTCGATGCAAAAGCAACAAGCTATTGTTTAGACAGAGCTCTGGGCCAATACATGTCCCACGCAGGAGACAGCGGTAAAAGGCCCCGAACTACAGGAGTGTGGGGTTTTTATGAGGTAGGGAACAGGCGCGGGATGGGGAGGGCGCGCGCGGGAAAGGAAAGTGTGGCGGCACATGATTGGTCCCCGCGTTTATTCAAACTTGAGCAGCCCTTCCTGGAGGGCTTCTTTTGGCGGGCTTGTATAACTGCCTGGCGGGCTTCTTCCTGGAGCCTTGAGGGGGGTGCTGCGAGGTGGAGGCTTTTCCTGGAACAAAGAACTTCCCGGCACAGGGTCATAAAAAAGACAGACACATGTGACCACATCCTGGAGCTTTTGCAGACACAAGTGACCGCATAAAGAACTTCACATTTTGTACAAGTTCATCAGTGTGTTGTGCCTTTTCAATAGGAAAAGGGATGGAACTGGAAAATATAATGTTGAGTGAAACAAACCAGACTCACAAGATTGAATATCATATGGTATCCCTCATTTGAGTGAGGCAAAATAAAGAAAAAAGGGGGGTAAACAATGAATACAAAAAGGCAAAGGGTTAGTGTATTAGTCAGTATTCTCTAGAGAAACAGATACAATGGTAGATATATGAATATTTAAGAGCTTACAATTTGGCTTCCTCAGGCTTCTTACAAGTCAGGCGTGGAAGCATGCAGAGGGTCTGTCTGCAAGCTGGAGATCTGGAGGACCCAGCCGAAGGTCTGGAGGTCCGAAGGATCCAGGAGAAGGTCTGGAGGCCTGAAGGATCCAGGCAAAGGTCTGAAGGGTCCAGGTGAAGGTCTACAGGTCCAAAGTACCCAGGTGAAGGTCTGGAGCTCCTCCAAGGGAAGCGAAACCAATCCAAAGAAACTGGCCGGGCTATAATCCCTCTTCATTTCCCCTTTATACCATCTAGAGAATGGGCCAGCCTAGGTGGATCTTCTACATGCTAGGGTGTAGAATTGCTAAACCAATTTAGTTAAGCTTCTCTTACAAGTTGACACAATCAATCAACCATCACAGTTAGATATACGCAAATAGGCAAAGAGTCCAAGGGAACAAGAAGAGGGCAAATGGGAGGGGAATGAGAATCCAGAGGAATAATGATATCTTAAAAACAAGAACCTAATAACCCAAATTTAAAGCAGTGACACGTACCCTAGGTACTACAGCAACTTTATGTAGTTAGGACTTATTGCTGCATCTATGTGGTTGTTTACATTGCTTATTGTCATAAGCAAAAGGCACAATGTATTTTGGTCTGTAAGCTTGTGTAATAGCCTGTAAGTTTGTGTAATTTTGGATAAATTTTAATAAAAATATATTTAAAAAAAGATGACATTAATACAAATATACAGACTTGGATGTGATAAGTTTTATTTTTTATAGTGATTAGGAGCTTTATTTTTTAGCATGGTTAGTTTTTATATTTACCTTGCTCTTGGTCCTCTTTTTTCTTTCCTTTTTAAAATAATATCTTATTTCATTAGTATATATTTGCAATTCATGCAGTTTATAATCATCCTGTGGAGTGGTTCCATAAGCATATTACAGCTTGTTTCTTTTTTTAATCCCCTTTCCCTTCCCTGCCCCTCCCTCCTCTTCCTCCAGTTCCCCTCTCCCCTTCTTCATATTTGTTGATATTACATGTCTTAGTTCATGCTATGGAATATAGTGTTTATATTAATTCGGGTTATTAGGTTCCTATACATAGCACACCTTTATTTCTCGCATTTTCCCTTCCCCTTCTCCTAGCCCCTCCTTTGGGCCAATTCCCTACTGCAAGAGATCATCCCCTTGTCCCTTTATAACCTTATTTTATCATTTTCTTTTATTGTACTTTTTTTTTTTTGCACTCAAATGAGAGATGCAATGTGGTATTTCAATTTGTGTGTCTGGTTTATTTCACTCGACATTATATTTTCCAGGTGCACCCATTTTCCTACAAATGTCTCATATGTGTAATTCCTTATAGCCAAGCAGTATTCCATTATATATAGATACCATGTTTTCTTTACCCAATTGTCTATTGGTACACAAGCTGTTTCCAAGATTTAGCTATAATGAATTTTGCTGCTGTAAATGTTGGTAAGCATATGTCACTGTAGTATGATGATTTAAACACTTTGGAGGAGATACTTAGCAGAGGAATAGCTGGGTCATATGAAATTTCTAATTGCAGTTCCTTAGGAGTCTCCATTCTGATTCCATAATGGTTGTACTAGCTTGCATTCCCACCAACAAAAGGAGGGTTTCTTTTTCAGTACAGCCTTACTAGTATTCATTATTGCTTGTTTCCTAATGATTGCCATTCTTTATGGAATAAGATACAATTGTAACATTGTTTTAATTTCCATTTCTCTGAAGAGGAGATATTGAATGGCTTTTGTATATTTGTTGATCATTTGTATTTCTTCCTCTGAAGTGTCTATTTCTCTTGCACATTTCTTCACTGGATCTACAATTTTACTTGACTTAATTTTTTTGAGGTCTTTATATATTCTAGATATTAGTCCTCTCTCTGAGGAATAGCTGGCAAAAATGTTTTCCCATTCTGTAGGTTGTCTCTTCACTCTACTTATTGATTCATTTGCTGTACAGAGCTTTTTAGTCTGATACAATCCCATTTGTTGATTCTTGCTGCTATTTATTTTATGATCAAGGTTCTGTTTAGAAAATCCTGTCCCATACCTATGTCTTCAAGTGTTTTACTTATTTTATATTCAAGAATCTTTAATGTTTCTGGTTTAATTTTGAAATCTTTGATCCATTTTGATTTTAATTTCATATATGGTGAGAGATAAGGGTCCAGGTTCAATCTTGTGCTTACAGATAACCAGTTTTTCCCAGAACCACATTCTGAACAGAATGTCTCTCTTGCAGCACATGCTTTTGGCCCCTTTGTCAAAGATCAAATAGCTGTATGTGTTAGAAGAAGTTTCTGTATCCTCAATCCTGTTCCCTCAAACCATGTATCTGTTTTTGTTCCAGCACCATGTTTTTTGCATCACTTTGTAGTATATGAGTATTTGAAGTCAGGTATTTTTAGGCCCCCTGGTTTTCTCTTGTTGCCCAAAATTCTTTTGGCTATTCTGGGTCTCTTCTGGTTTCATATGAATTTTAGGACTATTTTTCAAGATTGGTAAAGTATGCTGCTGATATTTTGATTGGGACCGCACTGAATTTATATAAAAATTTTGGAAGTATGGCCATTTTGACCATATTGATTCTTCCTATCCAGTAGCAGGGGACATCATTCCATTTTCTGAAGTCCTATTCTTTCTCCTTTTGCAGAGTATTGTAGTTTTCTTTCTAGAGGTCTTTCACTTCCGTGGCTAGGCTAATTCTTAGGTACTTTACTTTTCTTGAAGCTACTGTGAATGATATTTTCATAATTTCCTTTTCATCTTGTTAATTGTTGGTGCACCCAAATGCTAATGACTTCTCTGTGTGGATCTTTTATCCTTCTACATTTCTGTACTTCATTATTAATTCTCAGTTTTTTGGTGGACTTCTTTGGGTTTTCTATGTAGAGTATCATGTCATCTGCAAATTATGATAATTTGAGTTCTTCCTTTCCTGTATGTGCCTCTGTTATTTTGTTATCTTGACTAATGCCTCTGGGTAATACTACAAGTACTTTGTGAACAGAAGTGATGATAGTTAATATTACTGTCTTGTTCCTGCTTTTATGGGGAATGCTTTTAGTTTTTCCCATTTAGTATGATGCCGTCTATTGATTTGTCACATATAGCTTTTATCATATTCAGGTATGATCTTTCTGTACTTGATTTCTTCAAGTTTTCCTCATGAAGTGGTGTTGGATTTTGTCAAAAGTCTTTTCTTCAACTATTGATATGACCATGTGGTTTTTTTACCTTGTTTCTGTGTTTGTGATGTTTTACATTAACCAATTTACGTATGTTGAAAGATCCTTACATCTTTGGGATGAAGCCTACTTGATAATGATGTGTGATCTGTTTGATAATATGCTGCATTTATTTGCTAATTTCTTGCTGAGGGTTTTTACATCCATGTTCATTAAGGAGATTGGCTTATAGTTTTCTTTTTTAATTCCATCTTTATACTGGCATCTATAAATGAATTCGGTATCACTCTCTTTCAATTTCTACGAAGACCTAGGGGAGTATTGGTCATATAATGTCCTTAAAAATTATGTAGACTTCATCAGGGAGTCCATGAGGTTCTAGAGTATTTTAGTTGGTAGATTCTTTATTACTGTGTCACTTACATTGCTTGTTATTGGGTTGTTAATCATCTTTATATCTTCTTGGGTTAGGTTTGTAATGTATTTGTCTAGAAATCTGTTCATTTCTTCCACACTTGCTAAACTTTTGAATATAATTTTTGAAGTATTAACTCTCTTCTGGATTTCTACAGTGCTTGTTGTGATTTCAATTTTTAATTTTTAATTACCTTGATGTTGAGCCTTTTCTCGCTTTCTCTTGGTAAGTCTGTCTAGGGCCTTATGTATTTTACTTATTTTTTTCAAAGAATCAGCTCTTTGATTCTTTTCTTTTTCTTTCCATCATCTCAGTTTCATTGATTTCCAGTTTTGTCTTTATAGTTTCTCTTCTTAATTTTGATTCGAGGCTGGTTTGTTGGTATTTCCCAAGGATCATATGATTTCTCTTAAGATTGTCTACTTGAACTTGCTCTGTTTTCCCAATGTGAGCATCAATTGTGATACATTTTTCTCCTAGAACTACTTTTATACAGTTTCAGAGGTGTCAATGAGTTGTATCATCATCATTAACTTCCAGATACTTTTAAATTTCTTCTTTTTCTTCTGAAACCTATTGCTTGTTTAGGAGTATATTGTTTCCAGGAGCCTTCATCTTTTTGCAATTTCTTCTATTGTTCATTTCTATTTTCACTGAACAATGGTCTGATAGTATTCATGGGATGATTTCTATTCTCTTATATTTACTTAAGGAGGCTTTGTGAATTAGTATGTGTTATGGTTTGTGCCTAGATGTCCCCCCAAAGCCTCATGAGGTCATAGATGAAACTTTTTCACAGGTGGTTGAATCTAGAGTGTGTGATGCTGGGATTAAGGGCATGTGATTACTAAATCAGTTCACTGATCGGTTTGGCACCGCCCTAATCCTGGCAGCCTGGATAAAATATAAGGAATAGAAAGAGGCTTGCCTATCTCTTTGCTTACTCTCTTGCTTACCTTGCTGCCTTCTGCCTCTCTGCCATGCAATGCTACCTTGTATCCAGGTGATCGTGGACTAAAACCTCTATGAACTGTAAGCCAAACAAATCTTTCTTCCTCTAACTTTGAGTGTTGAGTATTTTGTCTCAGCAATGAGAGATAAGTAACTAAGACAGTATGTGATATATTTTGGGACAAGTACCATGTTCTGTGAAAAGAATGTATACTCTGTTGTAGAGTGGAATGCTCTGTATATATCTATTAAATCCATATGTTCCAGGGTGTATTTCAGCTCTGAGTTATTTTTATCAGCTTTTTGTTTAGTTGATCTATCTTTTTGCAAAACTATGGTGTTAAAATTCCCTATCATGATTGTGTTAACATTCATTTGATCTTTTAATTTCAGAAGTTTTTACTTATGAAGATGGGTGCTCCAATATTTGGTTCATATATGTTCATCAATATTACCTCTTTTTGTTCGGTTGTTCCCTTAACTAGTATGTGGTAAGATTCTTTGTCTCGTCCAACCAGTTTTAACTTGAAGTTTACCATGTCTGATATTAGAATCATTACCCTTGCTTGTTTTATGGGGTCCTAGTGCCTGAAATGTTTTCTATCCTTTAATGTTTAGTCTTTGAGTAACTTTTTGGATTAGATGAGTTTCTTGAATGCAGCAGATTGTTGGATTGTATTTTTTTTTTAATCTAGTTTGTCAGTCTGTGTCTTTCAATTTGAAAGTTGAGGTCATGAACATTGAGGAATGTTACTGAGCTGTCTTTTATTATAATGCCTTCTTTCCCTGACAACATATCCTTTGTTTTACTTTTTCTGATGTTTTATTGTTGTTGTTTATCCATTAATTTCACTAGTTTCCTCTGTGTTTTTAGTTGTGTTCAATTGATTTTTCTGCTGAGAGTATTGCTAAGTATTTTCTGTAGAGCTGGCTTACCACTCATATCTCTTCTGAGCTGTATTTTTCATGGAAATACCTTATTTCCCATCTATTTTGAAGGATAGCTTTTCTGAGTAATTTAATCTGGGTTGGAAGTTTTTTGCTCTTAGGGCTTCCTGAAAATCAAAAGTGATAAAATAGCATGGTACTGGAATAAAATTGGATATATAGATCAGTGGAACAGAATTGACATAGAAACTTCCCCTAACACATTCAGCTATTTGATCTTTGACAAAGAGGCCAAAAACGTGTGTTGCAAAAGAGACAGCTTGTTCAGTATGTGGCTTTGGGAAAACTGGCTATCTGTATGCACAAGATGGAACCTGGACCCTTTTCTCTCATCATATATTAAGTTAAAATCAAAATGGGTCAAAATTTTCAAAATTAAAGCAGAAACATTAAGGATTGTGGGATATAAAATACGTAAAACACTTGAAGACATAGGCGTGGAAAAGGATTTTCTAAAGAGAACCTCACTCACAAAATAAATAGCAGGGGACTTCCAGGAAGATAGTGCAACAGTGAACACCAGAGAAACAACTTCTCTGAGATTTGCTGTCTAGATGCTGGACTATAGCAATTTAAGGAAGAGAAGGAGGGACGTGAGTTCCCAGGACCCAGCAAGGATCTGAAGTGAGACTTGAAGCCTACTGGGAGAGCAAAAAGAGAAACCTTGGTCCAGAGGTGGAGGTGGTGGTTGGATGGTGCTTTCTCCCAGAGCCCCAACTCCTGGCAGGAGATGTGGCTTGAGCCTGTGGATGCACAGTGACTACTGATGACACCAGAGGCCTCTGTGGAAAGACACGCAAGAGGAACAGAATGGTAGACACAGCAGGCTGAAGTGGCCAGTGAGTTATTTGGGTTCAGATGTCCCCCAGGAGAGAAGAATTGACTGGTCACCATCTTGGAAAGGGGCCAAGCTCAGAACTCAGAGAAGCTGCCAGTGACTCTCTGTGCTGGGGCAAGGCAGAGCAAAGTTCAAGTTCAAGTCGGCAGGAGGGCATGGAGTCAAGTTCCAGGAAGCAGGAAACTGACACCAAGCCAGCAGGAACCACACAGCGTGTCTCTGGCTGAACAAATCGGGTTCCAAACCCACAGCCAGAGACCAGGCTGAACTGTAGTGGAACTGGTGAAGCCTTGCTATCCAGCCCAGCTGGAAATATGCAATACCCCACCACAAATCTACTTCTGGGATTAATCAACAAGGACATGGGCCTCCCTACTATGTCTACCACTGATAGCAGACACACATGGAAGAAGACAGTTTTTACCCTGTTGTTGTCACTGTTTTTTTTCCTCACCTCTCTTTTTTTCTAATTTTTGTATGAAAGTGAAATTTGTTTCTAGTTTTTTGTTGTTATTGTTTTGTTCTGTCCTTTTTTTTATTTCTTCCTTCTCTCTTTGCTCCTTTCTTCTTTACTAGACTTCCAGCTTGCCAAAGGTAAACATAGAGGGTGTTGAGGTGCAACAATCTGAAAGCCACCCACCTGGACTCTTGTAAGCGGTAACAGTGGAAGTAACAAAGCAGATGAAAGAGGCTCATACAAAAAATCAAACAGAAATAATTTCAAGAATGAAAGAAATGATTAGTGACTCTAGGGAAGATACAGCTTAAAAAAAAATAGAGGATCTTGGCAAACAATGTAAAACATGAGCATCCAACATAGGAAAGAAATGGAATCCATGAAACAAATTAAAACAGATGTCCAGGAGATTAAAAAGTCCATCGAAAATATAGACAGTAGAATGAAACAATGTGAGGACAGACTATCAGATATAGAAGACAAGATCGTGATTAATGATCATGAAAAGAAGGAGTTCTGCAAAATGGTAAGGGACCATGAAAAATCAATTCAACAGGTGTTAGATGAAACAAAGAAGCAAAGCATAAGATTGCAGTCAATGAAAAAGCAGGTAATAGTGCAAAGGACATAAAAACACCTGTTCACAGAAGTAATGGCAGAAAACTTCCCAAGTATGGAAAAAGAACTTGAAATGCAGACAGGTGAGGGATATAGAACACCAATTAGCCATGATAAATAAAAATCTACCCCAAGTCATGTAATAGTCAAGATTCCAGGAATGCAACTGAAAACAGAATGTTAAAAGCTGTTAGACAAAAGAAACAAGTCACTTATACAGAAAGCCCCATCAGAATCACAGCAGACTTCTCAACACAAGCCCTCAAGTCAAGGAGAGCTTGGAGTGAAGCATTTCAAGCTCTAAAAGAAAAAAAGCTGTAGACCAGGTTGATGTACCCTGGAAAACTATCTTTCAAAATTGATGGAGAAGTAAGATACTTCCATGACAAAGAACACCTGAAGGAATTTAGGACCACAAAACCAGCACTCCAAAATGTTCTGAAGGACATTCTAGAAAGAGACTACAAGGACTACAACTCCAGGAACCACAAAAGAATGAATCCATCAGGCAAGGAAAGTAATTAAACAGAAGAGAGAGAAAGGAACCAACAACAGGAAAGCAACATGACAAGGATAAGTCTTTACATATTAGTTATAACCATCAATGTAAATGGTTCCAATTCACCAATTGAAAGAAGCAGACTGGTAGCATGGATCAAGAAGCAAGACCCAATAATGTGCCACACACAAGAAAGACATTTAATTTAAAAGGAAATTTATATACTGAAAGTTGAAGGATAGAAAACAATTATTCATGCAACAGGAACTCAGAAAATAGCAGGGATAGCTATTCTATTTGCAGAAAACATGGATTTCAAGCCAAGACTGATTAAGAGAGACAAAGAAGAGAACTACGTCTTTATAAAGGGAACAATCCAAGAAGAAGAGATAACAGTCATAAATATATATGCACCAAATACAAGTGCGCCTCATATTAAGGACATGAATAACCAAATAAGCACTAATATAATTGTAATAGCAGACATCAATACCCCACTGTCACAAATAGACAGATCAACTAGACAAAAAGCCAACAAAGAGATGTAAGAACTAAACCTAAATTTTGAACATATAGACTTAGTATATGTATACAAAGTATTCCACCTCACAATATCAGAATACACGTATTCCACTCAGCTACACATATTTTCTTCAAAACAGACCACATCTTAGCTCATAGAACATGATTAAGTAAGTGCAAAGGAATTGAAAATATCCCATGCATATTAGCAGATCATAGTGCAAGGAAACTGGAACACAATGGCAAAAGGAACCATTTTCATATACACATGGAAAATGAATAGCCATCTCCTGAACTACCAATGGGTCACAGATGAAATTAAAGAAGAAATTAGATGATTTCTACAGTTGAATGATAATGCCAATACAACTTACTAAAATTTATGGTATGTAATGAAAACAGTCCTATGAGGGAAATTTATAACATTGAACTCCCATATCAGAAAAATAGGGCAAGCTCAAATAAACAACCTAATGTTGAACCTCAAGCTTCTAGAAAAAGAAGATCAACTCAAGGCCAAAGCTCATAGGAGGGACAAAATTATAAAGATCAGAGCTGAAATCAATGTAATTGAGATGAAGAAACAATGCAAAGAATTGATGAATCAAAGAGTTGGTTCTTTGAAATATTGAATAGAATTGACAAGCCCTTAACCAACCTTACCAAAAAAGGTAAGAAAAGACTCAAATCCATGCAATTAGGGATAAAAGGGGGTAAGTCACAACAGATCCTGCAGAAATCCAGAATGTTGGCAATACCAACTTCAAGAAACTCTATTCTAGTAAGTCGGAAAACGAAGAAATGGACAGATTCATAGATACATATGAAGTAACAAAGCTGGATCGAGAAGATTAAATACTTATAACAGTCACAGAAATTGGAGAAGTAGTTAAAAACCTACCAAGAAACAAAAGTCCAGATCCTGATGGATTCACTGCTGAATTCTACAAGAAATTTAGTAATCTAAGGCCACTACTTCTCAAACTCTTTAATGAAACTGAAAGGGAAATAATACTCCCAATTTCATTTGTGGAAGCAAGCATTACTCTGATACTAAAGCCAGAGAAGGATCCAATGAAAAAAGAGAATTACAGGCCAATCTCTCTAATGAACACAAATGCAAAAATCCTCAATAAGATACAGGCAAACAGAATGCAACAGATCATCGAGAAGATTATACACCATGATCAAATAAGATTCATCCCAGGGATGCAGTGACAGTTCAACATATACAAATCAATAAATGTGATACAACACATTAACAAACCAAAGACAAAAACCACACAATCATCTCAATAGATGCAGAAAAAACATTTGGCAAAGTCCAGCACCCTTTCATGATAAAAATCCTATATAAAATTGGAATAGATGGTCTTTATCTCAATCTGATAAAAGCTATCTATGGCAAGCCAACAGCCAACTTCATACTAAATGGACAAAAACTGAAAGCTTTCACTTTAAAATCTGGAAAAAGGCAAGGATGTCCACTCTCACCACTCTTATTCAATTTAGTTCTGGAAACATTAGCCAGAGCAATTAGACAAGAGAAAGAAATGAAAGGAATAAGGATGGGAAAGGAAGAAGTTAAATTAACATTATTTGCAGATGACATGATAATCTACATGGAAGACCCCAAAAGCTCCACCAAAAGACTTCTAGATCTAACAACCAAATTCAGCAGCATAGCTGTACACTAAGTCTACCCTCAAAAATCAATAACATTCCTCTAAACAAATAACAGGCTCACTGGGAAAGAAATTAGTGAAAAAACATCTTTCACAATAGTATCTGGAGAAAAGAAGTACTTTGGAATCAACCTAATGAAGGAAGTAAAACTAAACTACTCCAAAAAAGGAGATCAAAGAAGATATCAGCAAATGGAACAATATCCCTTGTTTTGGGGTAGGAAGAACCAATATGGTGAAAATGGCCATACTCCCAAAATTGTTATACAGATTTAATGCAACCCCAATCAAAATGCCAATAGCATACCTTACAGAATTAGAGAAAACAATTCTAAAATTCATTTAATAGATTGCAAACTATTTAAGAACAAACAAGGATTCTAAGTCTTCCTTGTAATTCTTTAATTGCTTTAGGCACAGTACAGTTCCTAGAAACATTAATGCTGCACTCATTTGTTATAACTGAAGTTCTCGTCAATTTCTAGATTGGTTTGATTAGCACACACATACAAACACACGTTGTTTTCATTGTCTTAAAAGTCAGTACTTAATTATTTCTGCTGTTACTTTCTATCAGCTTTTGACAATATAAATAATCTGAATTTCTACAATAAAAGACTATGGTTTGGGGCCTAACTCCATAGGATCTCAACCAGTCAATTCCAAAAGGCATTTAGGAGTATTTGAGGAGCTTAGAACTGCTCCTAACTGAAAATATTTTGTCTCAAGAAACAACTATAAAAGCAACACATTACACAAACTTTTAGAGGAAAGATTAATAGAATTTAGAATTAAATATGGCAGAAAATAGTACAGAAAATGAATTATACTGTTTGATTCTCATTGCTCTTCTTTGATAAATATTGGAATATATTTTCAGCAATTAACTTCTATCCTTTGTTAATCACACTAACGTGGGCAAAAGGACTGAAATTGGAGATGCAAGTAAGAGCAAAGGCAATACTAGGAACACAACACAAGGGATAGTTAGCATTCAAAACTATAAAGAGAAAAAGTTTTAAAATTCTTTGTAAAACCAATTTTAATCTTTGATTATAGAACATGGTATAAGACCAAACTCAGCTTGAAGCCAGAGAACAAAAGAGAATAAGATGAGACAGATGTTCAAATAAATTGCTGAAGCCCCACAGCAGTTTTACTTTATGCCGCCCTATCACGGGCTTTAGTAAAATTTAGGATTGAAAGCACAATCAGACTGACAAATACATTAGCTCGAGACCTTCTACATTATAATTTCATTAATATCTCTGGGCCCAGTGCCAGACAGAAACATCTGGTAGGGATTATATTTTTTTTAGAAATAAACATGCAGATGTCCAAAATCATTTTTAAGAAAGTTTATCTCTAAAATGTTATGATACTCAAGAAGAAAAACATGTCAAAAACGTGATGAGGAATGATACAGAAGGATTTTGTAAAATGAGATTTTTAAGTATTTAAGTGTAATTAAAGCAGTATATTCACATGATAAAAATTACCCCGAGAGCCAGATCCTGTGATGCTACTCACAATTCCAGACACTCAGGAGGCTGAAACAGGAGAATCAGAGAGTTTGAAACCAACCTAGGTAACATATGAAGCTCCTTTCTCGAAAAATGATGATAAAAATTATAATTAATTCAGAAAGATAGATAAAATTTAAATTATTTCACTCCAGTTTTTTGTATGTCCAGTGTCACTCCCCCCAAAATTTCCTTTACAATAGATTATGTCTTGTAATAATTTTAGTAATGTTCACAATTTCAAACTATATACATACTTATGGCTCATTTCTTAAGATAGATGTGTTGTTTAAAAACCTACTTCCTACTTAGATTTTAAAATATGAGTTAAGTTAATATTATTTCTCCTCTATCTGATTTTTGTGTTTTTAATTTAACTCTTCCAATTATTATTCCACAATTAGAAACAACATACTTGCAGCTATACTTCAGCATTCCAGCACTCACTATTAGATTGCACCTCACAATTTACTACTTTATAAAATGAGGAAAAGGTGGTTGGGGATTTAGCTCAGTGGTAGAATGCTTGCCTACCTAGCACAAGGCCCTGAGTTTGATCTCCAGCACCCCATCAAAAAATCCTAAAATGAGGAACAAAACATTCTAGACTCCTTCTCCAACACTAGTCTCACTTTTTGTTGTTAGATCTCCTGTATTTATTATATTTATACTACTGAGATTTTTAGTGTTTAAATTTTGCTTCATCACAAAAGAGCCATCTGCATAAGACTGGCATAAGTTTGGATCAAGTAGCCAAAGGAAATTACACTGAAGAAATGAAAATCTTTTCAAAACTTCCACTAGACAGCATAGCAAACTCTCCAAAAACAATGTCAACCTCTACCTCCACCATTTACAAAAATTAATTTGAGATGGATATAGATTCAAATGTAAAAGCAAATATGATGCCACTTCTAGAAGAATATACAGTATGGGGAAAATAGCTTCATCCTAACTTTGAGATAGGCAATTATTAGGTAGTATAAAAAAGCTAAAAAAATTACATAGTGATAAATTTTTTTTT
>PVJO010030390.1:0-15578 GCA_004026905.1 Hystrix cristata | reverse complement strand
GAATTAAAATCATCATACCACAAGGACGTATGCACCACCATGTTCATAGCAACACAATTTGTAATAGCTAAGTCTTGGAAACAACCTAAATGCCCAACAACCAACGAATGGCTAAAGAAAATGTGGTTCTTCTACACAATGGAGTACTACATTGCCATAAAAAAGGATAAACTAGAGTCATTCATGTACAAATGGATGTTTCTTGAGAACATACTCTTAAGTGAAATAAATCAGACACTCATGAGCACACATCGAATTGTTTCTCTGATATGAGAAACGATAACTGTAAATAAGGACAAAGAGGTATAATAGATATTATATAAAAGGAGGATGGTGCGCAGAGGAGAGGAGTACTAGAAAGAAAGAAGGGGAAAAGCAGAAAGGCAACAGGGGAAAGAGAGGGGAAAGGGAAAATATGGAAAATGATGATTAACCTGCTGTAAATAGGGAGGGAGGGAGCAGAGGAGAGGGGCGGGGGAGAGGGGGGAGAACCATGATGCACCATGTATAGTTACAGAATAAATGTAATGAATGTGACCACTGTATGTAGAATGTACCAATACATGTTCTTGGTTTAAAATTAAAAAAAAAAAAAAGAATGAAGCTCCTGGTTAACTTGTCTGATGCACACAGGGACTTTTAATCAGCATTTTAGTACTTCTTAATTATAAACAGACACAAAAGATCAGCAGACATTTTAGGAAAGGCTCTATGCAAAAGAGGCCAAAAGAAGCAAAACAATTAGACTAAGAAGAAACAGACATTAAGTAAGGGAACAGAAGAAACTTCAAAATACAATGAATATCCTCAGAGACGTAGTAGATGATACTGGCTCCAAGAAACAAAAGCAAGGCACTATGAGAAGAAGCATTAATAAAATAATGACATTGAGCAGAGAAACTAGAAAACGAGGACTCAGTTTAAGAGACAAAACAACAATGTAAGTTTCAGGAAGATAAAAATTAGCATGTGGAAATTATTTTTAAAATGCAATAAAATTTCTCAAGGCAAAGAATCTAAAGAATCTAAAGAATTTCAAACCAGAATGATATCATAATTACTTAAGGCAATTGATGTTTAAAAAATTCACATCAAGACATAACGTCCTCACATTTTGGCCACTAGAATTAAAGGGAGGACTCACAAAACTCTCAGAATAGAAAATGCTACATTCAACCACAGGAGGTTGAGAAACAGGCAGAATTAGAAGCCAAAAAACAAGGGTTTCAAAGGACATATTCTATTTTAGAAATTTATGCCACCGAAGGTAGCTGACAAGTATGAAAATAGAATGATGCTATTTTCAGAGATTAAAAGCCTCTCTCAGTAAAGTAGTGAGGAATGTGTTTCAACCAACAAAGGATGGAAATTAAAATGAAGAATTCATGGGACTTGGAATACAAGGAATCCAACTAGGAGAAAGTGGAATAGGATTCCCCAGGCTATAATGAAGGAAGATCACAAAGTGATAGTCATATAAGCCAAAAAAGTGACACAAACACACTAATATAAGAGAAAAGAGAGTCCGAGTCACAGTGAAAGATTGAGTGAAAGAAAATTAAAACTGATAAATAATGTGCTTGGCAACAGTAAGACAAAATCTATGGTTCTAACAAAGAGCTTGAAGACCGACAACTTTGAGTATATAGAAAAATAAGTAAAAAAGCAAATACAACTAAAGGAGCAAAACTTTAGAGGAAAACAAAAAGTTACGCAACAAAGGGAAGTGATCAAAGCATACTGTGTGGCAAGAGAATTAACACGTCCTTTTTCCCTGCACAGGAGTGTTTAAGGGTGCTCCTGTGGCTTGGACTCCCTCACCATCTCTCAGCACACTTTCCCATCACTCCATACTCATGTGACTCTATCTGGTGAGCCGCCCCACTTCACCCGGCTCCCCATGTCCATGACCACAGAGCAGCTACACACTCAGTGCTGGATGCTCAGCCAGCTCTCGAGACTCCAGCTCCCTCCTGGGAAGCACACCCCGGGCCTGGGCTCCCTTCTTCTGCATCACCAACACTCCTCATTTCTCCTTGAGCATCTATCCCAGTTGTCCTGGTGTCGCCCTGCTCCTGAACCTTGTCTCTGAGACACCCGATCGAACAGTAACAGGAGCACTTGTCCCGTTCTTTCCTTCTGGGCAGCACCGTCCCAGGCCCTCAGGACAGACCGAGGCCATGCCTCCTCCCGAGGAGAGTGTCACGGCTCCCTGGGCTCCTTGTGATGTCGCCTTGTAAGCCTGCCCCCCACATGCTCGGCATCTGTCGGTGTCTCAGGCCAGCCATCTTCTCTCGGAATCCTGTTCCTGCTCCATTCCGAGCTTTCTTCACTCTCACACGCTGCTTCTCCTCATTCCCAAGCCTTTTTCTACTCTTTGTGAAAACCGCTTTTCATTCTGCACAAATTTCTCAGTACTTCCTGCTCCAGGCTCCTACCTCCACCTGTGACGTGCTCATCTCTATGAATATCAGTAGCTGGGCATTTACTATTTCACATTAAGATACTGACTTGCACTTCTGTTGCATCTACTAGACTGTAAAACCTGAATGCAGAATTAAGGTCTTATTAATAATCAGAAATAAGGCAGCCCCTCAATAAATGTTTCCTACATTGAACTGGGATCACATGATTGTTTCCATAATTACAGACTATACAAAGTCTGCTGCCTTCCCATATTCTTTCTCTACTATAAACTTCTCTGCATTATCATGTCCCTCCCTGCTCCTTTCAGTTATTCATGCCATCAGTACAAATATATTTCCTTGTGGTCAGGGAAAGGAAACAAAAGCAAGTCTGATACCTCAACATTAAAAGGAGGAGACAAGTTGCTAAGACAGAGAGTGAACTGGGGTGGGTAAGAGGGCAGATATTCCACTGGGAAGCAGGACATAAGTCAGGGAAACTTTTATAGCTGCAAATAAAGAGACCAAGAATGGAAAAGCAAAGGAGAAGTAATGGAGAATGTCGAAAAGGGTAGAGTTAGATAGGACTGTTAAGTGTAAGAAAGAGGAAAAATGACTGAGGAGAAAAGTAGAAAGGAGGAAGAGATCAACCCATCTGTATGCCTGTGTGCTATACGTGTGCAGGAAGAGGATTCCATAGGCAGTCAGACTCAAAAGGACCCAAATTATACCAGCATGCACAATCGAACTTCAGACTTTCATTTACTACGAGCTACCTTGGCACATTTTGGTACAGTCTTGCCAGGGTCCATGGGGGTCCCATGTGAACAGGTCAGTCCTCTCCTCCACAGGGATGCTGAAGGAATAGCGTACATCGGGGTTGTATAAATTACCCACACATAACACCTCAATAAAAATACAAAGGGACACACACTTAATTTATAAAAGATAACATTCCTAAGACAGCATTTTGGCATTTAATCAGAACTGCTGAGCATTTAACCAGTACAGTTCACTAATATGTTTACAGTTAAGTCTTACTAATGTCTACTGAAATTTTACCTGCAAAACAAGCTCTTCTTCCAGTCGATCAGTACTATTAATTCTTTCCACTGAGTTATTTGATCCACTGTATTCAAAAATAGCTCCTTGTATGTTGATCTCTTTTTTTGACATACTTACAACAAAATTTCCATTCAAAAGAAAATTCCCCTGAGCATCAGATAATGCTGTAAAAGAATAAAATAATGCTCAGGAAACAATAAAGTCAATCAGCAAACAGTAGAGAAAATTTGAGTTTAGCTTCTTAAATTGCAAACACTTTTTGAACTTAAAGAATGTAAATGTAAATTAATATTAAGAAAATAAACTTTCTTTTACTGTTCTGTAGTATCTAATTTATAAGTAAAGAAAGACCAGCACATCAGTCAAACATAATAAAATAAATTCGGCCTATACTTTTCTATTTGAGGTCACCTTGAATGATCCACAACACTTCAGGAGGGACACAGAGGAAGAGGCAAGGCAGAAAAAAATCACAGCCCCAGCACACAGACCACCTAAATCAACCCTGAACATCAGGGAAGGAGAAGATTGCCATAGAACATCCCATTTAGGCTTACCTTGGAACAAAATGTATGAAGCTTTAAACTTCGAGGGTCAATATCCTAAAAGGCCATTCAGTTGCACACCAGTCTCTAAATAAATGTCTGGATGTTTTTATAAAGAAGTACTCTACCACTGTCGAAATATATGTGAATAATACTCCATTGTTCTCTCTGTTCCAGACCCTTCTTCTCTCTCCCATTGATAGGTATTAATTAAGTCTGTCAAATACATACGTGTGTGTGTGTGTATCTCTGTGTGTATCTATTCATATACTATATGCATGACATATAAAACAATATCGTATAGAGCCGTAATTTATTTTTTAAATATAAAATTTTATGGTGTCCACAGTAGTGTGGTATTAAAAAGATAAAAGAATTTGGTGTTAAAAGACATACCTAAGTTCAAGATGTTCAATTAATTGCTATGCGAACTTAGACAAGCCTCTCAGTCAGTTTCCTACACTGCATAATAGAGTAATAAAAATTTCTACCCTTTTGTAAATAGGGAGGGAGGAGGGGTGAGGGGAGGGGAATGGGAAAAAAAGAAGCAACAAGATATATCATGTACAGGTACAAATTCCCTATGGGGAATGTTATCACTATGTACATCTAAAATGTACCATTAAAATAAAATTTAAAAAAAAATTTCTACCTTTACAAGCTTTCTATCAGGCTCAAATTTGGAAAATGTTGTGTAAATTATAAAGCACTGTGCTATTTATTTATTTTTAATTTTAAGAGAATGTGTAATATTTAAATTTTGTGATAATAAAACATCTACATTAATCAAGTAGTTTATGCTTGTTTTACTTGTGTCATACCTTTCAATCACCTTTTTGGGATACATTTATTTGGCATTCCAGGAAATCTCACCCCAAAACATACAAGTTACTCACCGCTAACCTTGCACAATAAATATGATACGCCTCTGAAAAAGCAATCCCAAGGGAATTATTGCAAAATAAATTAGATATTTCTATGTATATGTGAACTAATTTAACTGCTTTAATATATGATGCTGAATTCAATGGAGAACTAATAAAGTTCTATATTTATCCCATGAAACAGAAATTCCTCTATGTAAGAATCAGTCCCTTTTTTTTCTTCATTTTTTTCTTAGTAAATGTTTGCAGCACAAAATGTTTACAGTCCTTGTGGAGAATTGTTATGTGTACACGGTTCCTCGTAACTTCTTTCTTCCACCCCTTTCTCTTCTGTCCCTTCTCCCTCCATCTAACTCTTGATCCTCTTCCTTTATCGAACATAGGTAGGGCATACTCAAGGAACTATTGGTTACATTAATTCTAAGGAAATAAAACCTTACCAACTGAGAAAAGAATCTACAGATCTTAGTTACGAAAGTTCATAAATATAAATGTTTTTAAATTGCCTTCTAGTAATGTCTTCTGTTTATCTTGCTCATTTCAAAATAGGCTTTGATAGTTATCTTACATTTGTTGCTTCTTACAATATATAATACTTTACTGATGAACATTTCTAACTTTTAAACTTAGGCAGAATCTCAGCAAGATATGTATGCTGATACTTGGAATTTAAGAGAGACCCATTGAGTTATTTAGTTACAATATGGTAAAATATATTTAAGTCTCTGTACATAGTATTTTTAGCAAAAGAAAAACAATTTCAACTAAATGTAAAAGTACTATAAATCAAAATATCTATATTAGATTTTCTTTGGGAATTTTTTATACATATAGGGGTGAAACTGACAAAACATGAAATTAACTTTTTTGGTAGTACCGGGGCTTGAACACAGGACCTTTGCATTGAGCTATAGCCCCAGTCCTTTTTTATTTTGAGACAGGGTCTCATTAAATCACTAAATTACCCAGGCTGGACTTGAACTCGTTCTCCTCTTGCCCCAGTCTCTCAGATTGAGATTACAGGCATGTAACACCATGCCCAGGTCAGAATTAGCCATTTTTAAGAAAACAAGCCAATGGCATTAGTACATTCACAACGTTTGCGCAACCATTCGCTTAATCTAGTTCCTTCTTTATCACCCCAAGAGAAACCCTATACCCACTGAGCAGCTGTTCCTTTTACATTTGACTTTTTAAAACCAAAGGTAATATCTCAGGTAAGGGGTTTATAGTAGGATTTACATTCCCAGCTTTAAGTGTTAATCATCTGGGCCAATATGTCACTTGTATATTTTATTAATGCGAAACAGACATCTGTCAGTATCAGCTCTATGTCACCACCCCTGCCAGTTTGGAGAATCACAGCTTTAAGATATTTCTCAGACAGAAAGGAAGCCTTATAAAATATCCTTTTCATGCTTGTGAAATTCTCTAAACCTGAAAGCTAATTTCTCCTAGACTCTAGGAATAGCTAAAGTGCTGTATACTCTGACTACATTCATTCACTTCGATAAATATGAAAGCATAGTTCTTTTCTTTCTTTAACATGAAAGTTTCTCAAAATGGCATTTTAGCACTTTTGTGACAGGGAAATTGACAATTATTCAAACCATCTAACCAAAAAGAATCCTGTAATCGGTATTAAATAAAGAATTTTATTTTAAATATACATGCAACTTTAAATAACCATAACTTTTGGTTATCTAAAATGCTCTTCCAGGAAAACACTGATCATTTTTTTCAGAATTCCATTCCATGTTTCTTTTAAAGGATATACTTCATATAGCTTAAGAAGAACACACTGTGTGACCTACGGTGGTAGAAACTGAAACTGCCTGCTCCAGGGACTCTCGTTGTCTCCAAGAATTTAGGTGGGCCACAGACCTCTGTGAAACTGCACACGAACCACATATTGGCTGCTGTTTACTAAAAATGTTTACCAAGGTAATTGTCATCTTCTGGTTTTCCAGAATAGCTGTGCTGAAGAATTTCGATGTTTGTCGCTCCTGTGGGAATCTTTACCACGACATTGTAACCTGCAATATAATTTCATATGTTGTTGAATTTCATAAAAAGCAGATGGGCTAGGGGCTATTATTGCTGAATGATTGAAAAGTATGAGTGGCACAGTCACTCTTAATTTTATTTTACATTTAAAAATGATGCAGTGGTTATTCCTTTGAAATCAATGCCTCGACGAATGGCTGAGGATTGAGAAAAAGTAATTGTTGTTCAGAAACATGTAGAATTTAAGATTCTTAAAATATAACTTTTCCTAATTTTTCTTACTTCAAAAATTCTTGAGTTAGAATGAAGCTAGTCTTTTAGCTATTCAGATACTTAGGACATGTATTCATTTAAGTTTGACTAATACGTTCATATTCTACTGGAAAAAGAATTTCAAATGCTCACAAATCCAGAAGATAGCAATATAACTAGGCAGTGTTATGTTATGTTCACAGAGATTCAGTGAGTGGCAAATGTCATTATTAGAAAATAATGATAATTTGTTTTAAAGCCATG
This sequence comes from Hystrix cristata, assembly GCA_004026905.1. Lineage (NCBI taxonomy): Eukaryota > Metazoa > Chordata > Mammalia > Rodentia > Hystricidae > Hystrix > Hystrix cristata. The sequence goes on along the minus strand of PVJO010030390.1, from coordinate 8,156 downwards.
TTTTTCCATGAGCATTTAGCTTGTGGCATAACAAATTCGAACCCCTACATCTACTCCCAATATTATATACTATTGAAATTCTATTAATAAATTAATTGTAAGCAAAGTGGAAAATTTACAGAAGTGAAATGAAAGCCATTTATAAGACTTAATTCAGCAATAATAGGACTGCTTGAAAGAGGAAATACTTTATCAAATCCATATTATACAAGAAAAAACATTTTCTTGATAAAACACTCATTACATAGTGTACAAATATTCTTAGGGTAAGTATACAATTAACAGACCTTTAATAATACTAGTCATATTATTCTAAGTTTTTCTTTGCCCTCTTTTATAGGATTTCTCCATATTTAATAATAAGCAAAAGAAGTTGTAATTTTTCTCGTGCACTAGATTTGATAAATATGGAATAAACTTAAGAAGTATAAACTTAAGAGAACTTTAATCTACAATCCTGATGTCAGGTCACCTTGGATGTTTTTAGAGTAACCTTATTTATATCTTGCCAAGGCACTGCATTTTAAATATAAGGTGACAGACAAATAGTGTGATGATTCTATATACATTATATGCATATTGCCTGTAGGTTATAAATCTCCAATAATACCTTCAATTCACCTTTTTTCACTAAAAAATATTCCGTTCCACTACTTTGCTATTACATTTTTTTCAAGAACGCAAGCATGAAGCACTGTAAAAGGGACAAGATGGAGGTGACCACCAGGGGGCAGAAGTGTGATAAATGCTTTAGGTCCTGGGAATGACTTTTTTCCATTTCCAAACTGAATCGCAACATAATTTTTTCAAGGTTAAACATTTAATCTTAATTTGAAACATGTGTTTCTATTCTGGAAAAAATACTTTTCATCAAATACAGATTACGACAAGTATGTGTCACTGGTTATACAAGGAGATTAAATGTGTGGGGCTCCTGTAAAATAATGAATAATAACAACTAGGAAGATTCCCAAAGAATACAGTAATTAGAGGAACCAGTATTCATAAGTATCACCAGCATATTAAAGTAGGAAATGTAGCATGCTTTTCTTACAGATGAAAATACAAATTTTGAGTTTCAAGTAATACCTCTTTATTAAGTAGTAACATGTTCGTTCACATGTACATAAGCACAATTTAATGCTGAAAAAAAAGACTGTAAAAATGTGTTTTTACTCTGCAAGGAAAGTTTTAAAGATCTGCTTTTACATATTTATGTATTATCTTTAAATAGAAAAAAGGTTTGCTCAGAAAAATTTTGAATAGAACATCTGAGATATTTTCATAATATTTTTGAATAAAACTGAAATCATGGCCAAATATCAATTATGTCTGTGATCCAGATACTTCTTGGGAAATTTGATATGATGATAATTAGGAGCCAACATTTAAATTGAAGGTTTCATCCTTCATAATCAATTAACATTTTCAATATAATATTAGTAAGAAATGTAAGAGACCAGGTTAAAAAAAAGAAGAAGAAGAAACAGTTCAAATGATGAAAATAACTGAACCAAGTTTCTTGGGGGAAAAAAATCACAGAAACATACATTTTAGATTATAGAAGCATCACTAAAAGCACTTCATCAATTGGTAGGCTAAGTATATAGCAATGGATTTATTCTTTTAGTCTTGTAAATGCATATTTTTAATAATTATATTTGTCTTGAAGAAATGAGTTCATTAATTTAAAGGTACTCTGTATATTGGTCAGCTTTCCCATTGCTGGCACAAAAATACCCAATACTCACAACTTAAGGGAGAAGAGGCTTAGTTTGGCTCATGATTTCAGGGGTGTCAGTCTGAGGTCAACCAGCTTTCTGGCAGGAACATCATGGAGGAAAGGCATGGGGTGGAGCAAAGTTGCTCACATCATTTTGGCCAGGAAGCAGAGTTGGGGAGCAGTGCCAGAGGAAGGGGCCAGGGACCTGATACAGTACCCCAAATCATGCCTCTGTAATTCCTACAGACACACTCAGAAGTATACTTCACTAAGCCCCTAGACGGCCGCCAAGCCTATCAAGTTGACCATCCGGCTTAACTGTAACATCTGTAATAAGATTTAACTTTTTATATTTAGGAAATTTTTCCTTATGATCATTTCAGATTGAGGGTATAGAGTACACAAAACAATACCAAACCATTACTACTATACTACCATTCTATACTCCAGTGTTACATCAAGTAAAAGAGAAAACTAGAAATAAATTCACAATGTACCATAGTGGGCACTGTTGAAGACACCGGCCAGCGTCCTGCACGAAGAGTTATCTCCACCACACACTCCACATTTGTCTCTCTTGGCCTTGGAGTTTAACACGTGATCACAGCCAGCTTGCTTCAAAATGCAATTGTTATAATTAATTTTATAAAAATGATTCATTATGAACATGGCACTCTTAAGTTTACAAAGTTCTCTTCCCAAATATTCATTCAATTATCAGGAAATGAAGAACAACAGAATTTTTTCAGAATACCTAGTGATCTTGTTGTACATCAGTGTTTTCAAAACCCTGCTCACGTGATCTAAAAAACACTGTTTTTTAAAGGATCATTCACATACCTCCTGCATCGAAACCACATGGAGTGGCATTTAACAAACAGATTCTCAGGTTTTCTGAATTAATATCCTTAGAGGTAAAAACCTAGAGATCCACACTGTATCACTGACACAGCGATTTCTCTACCCATTAGCACTTGAAAACCAGTCTTTAAAGAAATATAATTCAAAGAGACACAAGCACGATCAAATAAGTAACACATTAGATGTAGTATAAAAAGACTTTTTTATAGTTCGTTTTTTTTTTAAAAATCATGACTTTAGAACACTGGAAATAGACCAGTTTCAAATAAATATTTGAAAGAAATAATTTATCCAAAACTAATACTCAGCATACTAACATGTTTATTAAAATAATGAAGAAATGCACATAAAAATAAATGGTTTGCACTGGGATTTCAGAGAACATGTGTGACTCCTCTCCATGTAGAAGCAATCCTCTGCATGAGAGGCAATAACTCTTTCATTTCTTCAACAGGTCCTCTACATTAAGTGACCAGAAGAGAAAATTTCATCAGCCTTATGATTTTTTTTTTCAGTACTAGGAATTGATCCCAGGGTCCTCAAACCAAGCTGAAACCCCAGCCTGCCCTCCCTTTTATTTTTTGAGATACAGTCTTGTTAATTCATTCCCAGGCTGGGCTCAAATTTGTCATCCTCCTGCCTCAGCCTGCCAGAGTTCAGGGATTACTAGCATGTGATACCATGCCTAGATTCTCAAGGAAAATATTTCCAAAATAAACATTTTTAACTATTCACTGTTTGAGAGAAGGATGTATCTTTATGTTCAGATAATCTTCCTTGGATTTTTAGCATTTTCATTTGACTCTGTGTACTCACTTACATAAAGTGTAAGTTTTTCAGGCCACTTAGTAAACTTTTCCTAATATATAGGTCATTTCCGATCTATAAATTATTTTAAATCTCTTTGATTATCTCATTAGCTCTTTGGGTGCAGGGCCTTATCACTTGGTTAAATGGCAAGAGATACATATAGTTTTATAGGGAAATGAAATTAAGTTCCTTCTTAACCAAAGGAAGGAGTTCATAAGGTTACATTTAGATTGATCAGACAGCATTCACTATCCTAGTTCTCCAACCTAACATCCATTCTCAAGATCACCATCTGCAATGCTTGATTTAACACAGGTTTCATTTCCCACCAACAATCCTGCCAAATGGGTTACCACCTTTACTTCCATCCCAGCACACTCTAAAGATTCTAGAGTGCAAAGCAAATCACATCTCCCCCTCCACCGAAACCCTTCTGTGGATCTCCAAGGAGTTCAATCAAAGAGTGTACATGACAATCCTCTGCTAGCCCCTAACTCCAACCCTGCTGCCTTACTTCTTCACCTTTCTAAAACCTTATCTTCAAACTTAGCACAAGAGCTCACACCTTCTTGAAGACTTCTCAGAATCCATTACTCATCTCCCCATAAAATAAGACACTCCTTCCTGGAGAGGCCCAAAGCTGCCTCCCGGAGGACCTCATGGCACTGCACTCTAACTGCTCACAGGCCACTGCCCCCTCGAATCTGCAGGTTGAGGACTTTGCTCTATTTGTTTATCCTGGTGACATGAACAGTATCTGACATCTAGCATCTACTCAGCATTTGTTGAATGTTCCTAAGTAAGAGTCAGAGGGCTAGAGAGAGGTGTAGAGGACCAATGCATTCAATGTCAGTAAAATATCACTACAGCTGGTCACATCTGAAGTAGCAAAAGCATTTCGCAACCCTTGTATCTTCTACCTTTTTAGGAAACTGTCACCACCTTCATCTTGATTCTGAATACTATGGCAAAATAAAATCAGCATAGTAATCTTAAACTTATCTTAGTCAGCAAATTACAGAGATTGCCTAGTAACAAACCTAACCATACATAGTGTATGATAGCAAAGCCTCCTTTTCTGGAACTCATGAGTATTCTGAAGTGACAGTAATATTTGGCTAAAGAAATAGAAAGAAGTAGAAGTAATATTTGGTTAGAGGAATAGAAGAAAAATAGTATTCTTAAAGTCACTTCAAATAAAATAGAAACATAGAGTCAACTTACCCGACAGAGGCCTTGGACACAGATGTCATTAGTTTCAGCTCCACACGGAGTACCATCAGCAACCCTGTCCCTTAACTGGTAGAAATTAGTGGTTCCAGCAACCCGACAATAGAGTTTACAGCGATCTTTTATGGCAACTACAAAAAAGTCAAATTTTACATGTACAATGATCAAGCTGTGTGTCCCCATGTCTCAAAAATGTTTACACCAAAGAAATAATTACTTACTCCCACTGTACTTTGGAAGCCATCTCACACTAGGGGAAAGACCATTGATGTTGAAATGTTTACCATCAAAATCCGAGCACTGCTTCTCTCGGAAGTCTTGCTTGCCTTTTGGACATGAATCAGTATTACATGATCGAAATTTCATCCTGCGGCCCACACAGTACTTTCCTCCGTTTCTTGGCCTAGTCAAATTCATTACATTTTAAAGCATATCAGTACAACATTATCTCTGCCATTTACTTCTATAACTGTTCCGTTCTTTCTGGGATCAGGAAAATCACTGACGTTGTACTAATATATATATTTTTTAATTTTAATGGAAATATGTAATGGGTTTAAGCAATTCTCTGCCAATGCACTATAAAAATATCCTACCTGATGCCTGGAGGGCAGAAATGGATCTTTTTTGTGGGGGAGGGGTAAGATTAACTACCAAGGAATTAATGATGGGATTTTGTTTTAAAACTTCAAAAAGGGGTTTGCTCATCTTCTGGAAAAAGAAGAAGAAAGAGTCACACTTTGTCGTGTATATCCTACTGGCACTCAGTTCAAGCAGTTTCATGTTCTCACTCTATATTCAGCTTTTTCAACTTATGCTAGAAAATAAGAATGCTTCAGAATCTTTGGAATATAAATACTTCCAGTATAATTTAGCTATTCAAAATTCAGATGAACCGTCAGGTTTTATTCAGAGTAGGTCACATTTGTGCACTTACATGCTTGTTATTAATACATTAAGGAAAGAGTATCACATTGCTTACCTACTTATATATCATATATGCAATGGAAACATTTATTTGAAAATCTTTATGAGAGAGTTTTCAGAAACTCTTAAATAGTTTGATGAGGAGAGAGATATGCATTAGTACTCATTCAGTTAAAGACAGTGATACATCTAAAACACGAGAAACAGAGAAAGAGAATGTGACCTACCGAATTATACAAAGCAATAAACTAAAGAACCAAACTAACCATTTTCTCCAGAGGGAGCCAAAACTTAAGTGGATGGAGCCAGGACCTTTCATTAGACTGAATGTAAATGCCATTATGGACTGCCATTCATGTTTATACCTTAATTTTCTTAATTTTGTACTAAATCAGAAAACAAAAAAATGATGATAAAAATGCTTCTCAGGCTTATAAAATTTAAGCTATTTAGATTTTGTTTTAAGGTCCAAATCTACAAAGTACATTATAAAGCAATATGGCTTAAAGTATTTCAGAAGTTTTCTGAATCTCAGAAATGGACAGACTGACCTCCAGTTTTAGAAGTGAATGAAACAGATGTTTACTTTCTGGTGCCTTGAGATAATCTTAATTTACAGTGACATAAAAAAAAACATACTCGGGACGATTACAGAGCCTGGCTGTGCTTTTGATTCCACCGCCACATGTTCTTGAACAAGAGCTGTAAGGTCCCCACGGTCCCCATTCACCATCTACGGGACGTGTCTCCATTTCTTTGTTTACACACAGCCCATGGTGGCAATGCTATAAAAATAATAAACAAACAACAAGGAATGATTTGTGTATATCTAATTATAGCAGCGCGATAATTACAACAGCATCAGAAAGATCAATATGGTAATCTGTAAACAATTTAAAACAAATTTACTAAGAAGGAGGAGTACATTTGACATCAAGTTATGAATATTTTGTATCTGCTGAGCAATTGTAAGATCTGTGTTTTTGAGATTTAGAGTCTCATTGGGGAGAAGGGGAAAATTAAAGGGTAAAATGGAGAATGATTTTTTAAAAAAGAAACAAATAAATATTAGTTTAATACTGTATATTTCTATGTTTTCATTTTTTTACTCTAAGATGTATTTGACTCTCCCACTCATTTAGATAACTTTTTACTCTTATCCCATCCAAAGTCCCAAATAATGACCTTGTTTCTTATTTTCATCAATAAAATGGAACTCACCAAAGAATCTACTCATAATCTCTCACCACTCCTTCTACTTACCCAACAGAATCTGAAGCTGAATAGCAATCTTGCTGCTGTTAGTATACACGATAACTTCATGATTCCAGACAAAGTCAATCTCTCCATCTGTGCCCTGCTCACTATCCCTGCTCACTACTCAAAGCATCACTCTAGCCATCGCCCTCCCACCGGTCCCAAGTCATCATTTCAGTGACAGCCAAGCAATGTGTCCACACACAAATGTCACAGTATGAACTAGTTGTCAGTCTGCAAGAAAACTGAGAGTAAGCATGTGGAAACTTTTTTTTCTTGCAGTGCTGGGAATAGAGCTCAGGGCCTCAAACATGCTAGGCAAGCTCTCTACTGTTAAGCTATACTCTCCAGCTCTTTTATAGGATTTTGATAGAATAATTTATTTTTATTAGTACATGTTTGAAGTACATGATGATTACAGTCATCATGGAAAACTGGTACATGTACATAACACATCTTAATTCTTTTTACAATCCCTTCTCTTCTCCTCTTTCCTGCTACTCTCCATCTCTTGGTCCACTTACTTTTTATAAAAGATCTATTTTCCAGTTTTGATGGGGTAATTTTATGTTTACAATTTGAAAATTGGCTTGCATTTATTTTACTTGCTGATTTTTTGGTGCTGGGGATCGAACTCAGGGCTTTGTGCTTGTGAGACAAGCACTCTAACCACTGAGCTACATCCCTAGTCTGGCATTTATTTTTAATTGTGGTAAAATACACATAAAATTTAGCATCTTAACCAGTTTTATGTGTAGAGTTCAGCAGTATTAGCATGTTCACACTGCTGTGCAACCATTCTCCAGAATTTTTGATTTTCTTGCTGCTGCTTTTATTCCTATTCCCCTCCCCTCCCTTCACCCCCTCCTCCTTCCTTATTTACAAAAGGTTTGTTCTCACTTTTTCTTTCTATTCCTTATTTCTCTTGTCCCTATATTCCTTTCCCTCTCCCCCTCCCTTGTTCCCCTTCTCATTTGAACAATTTCTTCCCTTTCTCAATAAAATATACTTTAGTTTTTATTTACACTTTCAGTTTCTCACACCAGAGAAACAATGTGGTATTTAAACATATGTGTTTGATTTATTTCACTCAAGAGTATGGTCTCACGATGCATCCATTTACCTGGACATGTCTCAAGTATATCATTCTTTATGGCAGAGTAGTACTCCACTGCATTAAAAAAGAAACCCCACAGTTTCTTTATCCATTCCTTGGTTGATTGACATTTGGGCTGTTTCCAAGATTTAGCTATTACAGACTGTGCCGTGATAAACATGGGTGTGCATGTATTGCTGTCATATGATGCTTTTAATTCTTTTGGGAAAATACAAAGAAGGGGAATAGCTG
>PVJO010030389.1:0-15563 GCA_004026905.1 Hystrix cristata | reverse complement strand
ATTTTTATTTCTTCATGTGAGAAATGTTTATTCATTTCAGTTGCCCATTTTTGGATTGGGTCTTTAAATTTGGGAGGTTTAATTTTTTTGAGTTCTTTATATATTCTAGATGTTAGACCTTTGTCTGATGGATAGCTAGCAAAAATTTTTTCCCAGTCTGTGGGTTTTCGCCCTACTCTATTGGTGATTTCTTTTGCGGAAGCACAAGTATTTTTAATAAATAAACTTGTGTTCGAACTTTGAACTACATAGAGTTGGACTTGGCCAGCAAGGAGATATTCCTTAGTAAGTCCTGAGACCTATGTACATGACTTCACATCTGTCAGCCTTGATTTGATTATCTACAAAATAAGGAGATAATGTTAAGCTTGAAGTATGTAACCTAAATAAAGATGGCATGCAAAAAGGACATAATACATGACTGAGCACATAATAAGCACATAAAAACTGATAGTTGCAATTATTACCATAGTCTTATACTGTGTCTAGTGCATCACTACTTTGGATAAAAGAAAATGGCTTTGAATAAGAACATCTGGGTTCCAGTTCTGCCCCATCCGTGCATCAACCACAAAAGCTCGAACAAATCTAGGGTGATCATACATCTCTATTTTTCAGGGACAGTCCAGCTGGATACCTGTTTCTGTGTAATTATGTATTTTAAAAAGGTCCTTTTTGGAGAGGTTGCACTAGTTAAACATAGTTAATCTGTTAATTAGGCAATTAGTTCTGCTTTTGTGGTCCAATTTCCTATAAAACTGGCAAAATACCTGTCTAATCTATCTCACTGATTTATGAGGAAGCGCCTAAATGTGTTCTTTTTATCATAATGTCCATTGAGGAAAATTCATATTTTATGATAATGAATGAGGATATGCACTGTCACATAAAGAATATAAGCTCCTTTTTATTCAGTTCATTTCTTGCAAAGTTTTCCTCCTGGCTACAAAGTCTTCTCATATTTTGTGATAAACATAACTGAAAGCAAAAATTAATGGAACTCTGTGGTCATTCTCTTAAGATCCTACTATGAAGCATATCACAATTTTCACACTATAAACTCTTTTAACTCATAGCAGTCTCTCCACTACTTCCTAGTCTGTAAGTTGGGATATACATTGCTCATCACTCACAAAGATTTTAAAACAATCCCCTCTGGACACTTAGAGCAACTACTATTGACAAACTATAGGTGGTCCAAAAACAAATGCCTCCCCACTCAGATTTAGCTCAACACCTTCACTTTATGGTTAAGATCATAACCCATGACCCAAGCTATGATTTCAATCTTAAATGTCTCACAAAAATAATGTGCTGCACTTCCAGGAAGATGACAGAGCAGTGAAAAACAGAGAAAAAGTCTCTCCAAGATTTATTGTCTAGACGCTAGAATATAGCAATTTAGGGAAGAGAAGAAGGAGGGAGGTGTGTTCCCAGGGCCCAGCAGGGATCTGGGGCAAGAGTTGAAGCCCACGGGGAAAGCAAAAGGAGAGAACAGCACAGAAGAAGGAGGTGACAGACAGAGAGTGCTTTCTCCCAGAGCGCTGGCTTGCAGCCCCGGTTCTTGGCGCAGGAGATGCAGCTTGAGCATGCAGACACACAGCGACTACTGGTGACTCCACAGACCTCCACAGAAAGACACACAGGTGGAGTGGAGTGGTGGACATGACAGATTGCAGTGGCTGGTGAGTCATATAAGCTATCTGGTCCTGGACATCCCCCAGGAGAGGGTGGCAATCAGCTGATCACCATCTTGGAAAGGGCCCGAGCTCAGAACTCAGAAAACCTTCCAGCAGCTTTTGGTGCTAGGGCAAGGTGGGACAAGGTAGAGCAGAGTCCAAACTCAATCTGCAGGAGGACAAGGAGCCAAGTTCAAACCAGAGGGAACCGAGTCCAAGCTGGTGGGAGACATACATTGTGTCTCCAACTGAACAAACTGGATTCCAATCCCACACTGAGAGACCAGGCTGGACTTTAGCAGAATTGGTGAAGCCCTGCTATTGAGCCCAGCTAGGAACACTCACTATCCTGCCATAAATGTACTGCTGGGATTAACCAACAAGGACCTGGGCCTGCCTACTCTGTCTACCAGTTATACCAGAGACATGCCTGGAAGCAGACACTTCTTTTTCTTTTTCTTTTTTTTTTTTCTGTTTTTTCATTCTCCACTCTTCTTTTTCCTGTTTTATTTTTCTTGTTTTTATAGGAAAGTGAAGTTCTAGTTTTTTGCTGTTGTTTTGTTCTGTCCTTGTTTTTATTTCTTCCTTCTTCCTTCCCTCCTGTTTTCTTTACTAGTTCCCCAAAGTTTGCATAATTTCCCTGTTTGCCAACCTTACTTCTCATCTCTTTCTATTCTTCTATTTCTCTATTCTTTCTTTCTAATCACTTTTGAAATTTCTCCAGTGAGGGTAAAAATCACCATACTGAGGGCATACTTACTGCATACAAGTTTCTGGTTTATTTTGGATATTGTTATATAACCACAAATCTAGTTCTTATGGTTAAAGGTGGTGGATCAGTAGCTATCACACTTTGTCATTCTCTAGGCTGTGTTTGATGTTATGGTTGTTGCTGATTCACTACTTTAGCCAAGAGACAGAATTTTTCTGTTCAGTTCTACCTTGTATGCCAAGACTGAGATTGGCAGAGGGTCATAAATAACACCATAGGTCATGGTCAAAGAACCAGGGGATGGCCAAATAGCAACTTGTCAGCCCTAATAAATTGAACAGATAAGATCTTGCCACAGACCAAAAACATAAAAACCAGTCACACCTGGAAGAGATCTCTGAAGAAGTAGTCATTTCCAAAGGGTTCTGAAAGCTTCTCACCCAGACTCCTGGAAGCAGTAACAGCAGAAGTAACAAAGCAGATGAATGAGGCTCTAGAAAACATCAAAACAGAAATCATTTCCAGAATGAAAGACATGATTAGTAACTCTAGAGCCAATACACATAAAAAAAAAAAATAGAGGAGCTTAGGAAAATGATGGAAACCATAAATGCCCAACACAGGAAAGAAACAGGATCCACGCAACTGATTCAAACAGATACCTAGGAGATTAAAAATTCTATTGAAAGTATAGGCAGTAGAATGAAACAATGTGAAGGAAGATTTTGGATACAGAAAAAAAGACTGCAATTAACGATCGAGACAAGAAAGAGTTCTTCAAAACAGTAAGGGATCATGAAAAATCAATATAAAAGCTGCTAGATGACACAAAGAAAAACAACATAAGATTGATCAGAGTCGATTAAAAACCAGGATAGTACAAATGATATAGAAAACTTGTTCACAGAAGTAATGGCAGATGGGCCAGGGATTTAGCTCAGTGGCAGAGCTGCTTGCCTAGCAAGCACAAGGTCCTGAGAGGCCCTGAGTTCAATCCCCAGCACCAAAAAAAAAAAAAAAAAAAGAAGAAGAAGTAATGGCAGAAAACTTCCCAAGTATGGAAAAGGAACTGGACATACAAATAAGTAAGGCATACAGAACTCCAATTAGCCACAACCAACAAAAATGTACTCCAAGGCATATAATAGTCAAGATTTCAGAAATTCAACACAAGAACATAATATTGAAAGCTGTGAGAGAAAAGAAACAAATAACCTATGAAGGAAAGCCCATCAGAATAACAGCAGACTTCTCAACACAAACCCTCAAGGAAAGTTTGGAGTGAAGTATTTCAAACTCTAAAAGCAAACAACTTTCAGCCCAGATTGACGTACCCTACAAAACTATCTTTCAAAACTGATGGCAAAGTAAAGACACTTCCATGACAAAGAACATCTGAACAGATTCATGAACACCAAATAAGCAATCTGAAATATTCTGAAGGACATTGTAGAAAGAGAAAATGAGGCCTACAACTCCAGAAATTGCAACAGAATGAATCCTTCAGGCAAGGCAAGTAATTAAACAGAAGGGAAAAATAGGAGCCAACAAGAGGTAAATAACATAACAAGAACAAGTCAATATATGTCAACTATAACCATCAATGTAAATGGTCTCAACTCACCAATCAAAAGAAGAAGACTGGCAGAATGGACCAAGAAACAAGAACCAACAATATGCTGCATTAAGGAAACACATTTAAGTCAAAAACAAATTCATAGACTGAAAGTCAAAGAATGGAAACAATACTTCATGCAACAAGAACACAGAAAAAAGCAGAGGTAGCTATTCCATTTGCAGAGTGGATTTCAAGCCAAGACTAAGAAAGACAGATGAAGAAGGTCACTACATCCTTGTAAAGGGAGCAATCCAAGAAGAAGAGATGACAATCATAAATACATATGCACCAAATACCAGTGTGCCTAACTACATACAACAAATATTGACAGACATGAAATAACAAATAAGCACTAATACTATTATAATGGGGGACTTCAATACCCCACTGTCACAAATAGACAGATCAACTAGACAAAAAGCCAACAGGGAAATATCAGAACTAAACCAAGCTTTTGAACAAATGGACTTAGTAGATGTATACAGAGTATTCCACCCCACAATATCATAATACACATTGTTCTCAGCTGCACATGGGACTTTCTCCAAAATAGACCACATACTAGCTCATAGAACAAGTTTACATAAATGCAAAGGAATAGAAATTACTCCATGCATGCTGTCACACCACAGTGCATTGAAACTGGAAATAAACAGCAAAAGGAACCACAAAAACTTCATAAACACATGGAAATTAAATAGCACCCTCCTGAACAATCAGTGGGTCACAGATGAAATTAAAGAAGAAGTTGGACAGTTTCTACAACTGAACGACAATGCCAGTACAACTAACCCAAATTTATGGAACACAATGAAAGCAGTCCTACAAGGGAAATTTATAGCACTGAAATCCCGTACTAGAAAAACAGAGCAAGCTCAAATAAACAACCTAATGTTCAACTTCAAGCTTCTAGAAATAGAAGAGCAAGTCAAACCCAAAGCTCACATGAGGCAGAACATTATAAAGATCAGAGCTGAAATTAACACAATTGAAACAAAGAGAAGAATACACAGGATCAATTAATCAAAGAGTTGGTTGTTTGAAAAATTAAATAAAATGACAAACCCTGAGCCAGACTTATCAAGAAAAGGAAAGAAAAGACTCAAACCTATCCAATTAGGAATGAAAAGGGTGAAATCACAACAGATCCTGCAGACATCCAGAAGATCATCAATAGCTACTTCAAGAACTTGTATTCTAATAAGATTGAAAATACAGAAGAAATGGACAAATGCCTAGATACATATGAATTACCAAAACTAGACCAAGAAGATACAAAAACTCTAAATAACCCAGTATCAGCCACTGAAATTGAAGAAATAATTAAAAACCTACCAACAAAGAAAAGGCCAGGTCCTGATGGATTCACTGCTGAATTCTACTAGAAATTTAGAGAAGATTTAATGCCACTACTCCTCAAAGTCTTTAATAAAATTGAAAGAGAAGCAATACTCCAACATTCTTTCCTGGAAGGAAGCATTAACTTGATACCAAAAAAAGAGAACTGCAGGCCAATTCCAACAATGAACACAGATGCAAATATCTTCAATAAGATACTGGCAAACAGAGAGCAACAAATCATCAAGAAGATTATATACTCTGACCAAGTAGGATTCATCCCAGGGATGCAGGGATGGTTCAACATACGCAAGTCAATGAATGTGATATACCATATTAACAGAGCCAAGGACAAAAACCACATGATCATCTAAACAGATGCAGAAAAGGCATTTGACAAGGTTCACCACTGATTCATGATTAAAAATCCTACAGAAAATTGGAATAGATGGTCTTTATCTCAATCGGATTAAAGCCATCTATGACAAATCAACACCCAACATCATACTAAATGGTCAAAACTGAAAGCTTTCACTCTAAAATCTGGAAGAAAACAAGGATGTCCACTCTCACCACTCTTATTCAATATAGTTCTGGAAACATTAGCCAGAGTAATTAGACAAGAGGAAGAAGAAAAAGAATAAGGATAGGAAAAGAAGAAGTTAAATTATCAGTATTTGCAGATGACATGATACTCTATATAGAAGACCCCAAAAACTCCACCAAAAGACTTCTAGATTTAATAACCAAGTTCAGCAGCATAGCTGGGTAGAAAGTTAACACTCCGAAATCAACAGCATTGTACATAAATAACAGATTCACTGAGAGAGAAATTAGGAAAGGAATACCTTTCATGATAGCATCCAAAAAAAGAACTACCTAGGAATCAATCTAATGAAGGAAGTAAAAGACCTGTACATTGTAAACTAGAGTACTCTGAAAAAGAAGATTGAAGAAGATATCAGAAAATGGAAAGATATCCCTTGCTCCTGGGTAGGAAGAACCAATATAGTGCAAATGGCCATACTCCCAAAACTTTCATGCAGATTTAATGCAATCCCAATTAAAATATCAACCGCATACCTCACAGAATTAGAGAAAACAATCCTAAAATTCATTTGGAACCAAAAGAAACCTAGAATAGCAAAGGAAATTCTAGGCAACAAAGTAAAGCAGGGGCCATCACAATCCCTGACCTGTAATAAAAACAGCTACTGTAATAAAAACAGCATGGTACTTGCAAGAAAAACAGAACCCAGGACAATGGAACAGACTAGAAGATGAAGAAACAGGTCCAAACACTCTCAGTCACCTTATCTTTGACAAAGGGGCCAAACAACCTCACTGGAAGAAAGACAGCCTCTTTAATAAATGGTGCTGGAAAAACTAGCTTTCCATATGCCAAAGAATAAAACTAGACCCATATCTTTCACCATGCACTAAGCTAAAATAAAAATGGATCAAAGACCTAAATATTAAAACAGAAACACTGAATGTGCTGGAAGATAGAATAGGTAGAACTCTTGAAGACATAGGTGTAGGCAAGGACTTTATGAACAAATTCCCAATTGCCCAGGAAATATCACTAAGAATCAACAACTGGGATATGATCTTATTCAAAAGCTTTTGCACAGCAAAAGAAACTGCCAACAGAGTGAAGAGACAACTCACAGAGTGAGAGAAAGTTTTAGCCAGCTCTTCCTCCAACAAAGGACTAACATCTTGAATATATAAAGAACTCAAAAAAATCAGAACTCCTAAATTTAAAGGCCTAGTCCAAAAGTGGGCAACTGAAATGAATAGATACTTTTCAGAAGAAGAAATAGAAATGGCAAATAAACATATGAAAAAATGTTCACCATCACCAGTCATTCGAGAGATGCAAATTAAAACAACACTGAGATTCCATCTCACTCCAGAAACAATGGCTATTATCAACAAGTCAGCCAATAACAAATGCTGGACGGGCTGTGGAGGAAAAGGAACCCTTCTCCACTGCTGGTGGAAATGTAGAGTGGTGCAACCGCTATGGAAATCAGTGTGGAGATACCTCAGGGAACTAGGACTAGAGGTTCCATTTGACCCAGCTATTCTACTTCTTGGTATCTTCCAAAAAGAATTTAAAGCATCATACCACAGCGATACATGCACACTCATGTTTATAGTGGCACAGTTTGTAATAGCGAAATCTTGGAAACAGCCCAAATGCTCATCAACCAAGCAATGGGTAAAGAAAATGTGGAGTTTTTGTACAATGGAGTACTACTCTGCCATAAAGAATGGTTAGCTTGAGACATTTCTAGATCAGTGGATGCATCTTGAGACCATAGTCCTAAGTGAAATAAATCGGACACATATGTTTAAGTACTGCATTGTTTCTCTGGTGTGAGAAACGGAAAGTGTAAATAAAGACTAAAGTGTATTATATTGGGAAAGGGCAGAAAGTATTCAAATGGGAAAGGGAACAAAGGAGGGGGAGGGGAAAGAAACAGAGGGACAAGAGAAATAAGAAATAGAAGGAAAAAATGGAAACAAAGCTTTTGTAAATAAGGAGGGAGGAGGGAGTGAAGGGATGGGTGGGGAATGGGAAAAAAAGAAGTAACAAGATATATCATGTAGAGGTACAAATCCCCTATAATGAATGTTATCATTATGTACATCTAAAATGTACCATTAAAATATAATGAAACAAAAAATCATGTGGTAGCCAGGCATAAGGGCTCATGCCTATAATCCCAGCTATACAGGAGATAGGAGAATCACAAATTCAAGGGCAGCATGGGCAATTTAGTAAGACCTTGTCTCAAAATAAAATTTTTAAAAAGAGATAGAGATGTACCTCACTGGTAGAGTGCTCACCTAGCACGTATGAAGCCTTGAGTTCAATCCCCGGTTCTGGAGGGGAAAAAAAAAATTCATGTGTTATCAGGTTCAGATCCCAGCCTGTAGTGCTCCTGGGAAATGGTAAATCTTTAGAGGTGAAGGCCAGTAGAAAAAAGTTAGGTCACTGGTGGTGTGATTGTTAAAGAGATTTTTAAATATGTGCCCCTTTCTCTCTTTTTGCTTCCTAGCTCCCATGGAAGTGGTGAGCAGTTTCCTCTACCATGTGTCTCCCACCATGATACACAACCTTGCCACAGGCACAAAGACAAAAGAGCCAAGCAACCACGGACTGAAACCTCTTAAACAGTGAAACAAAATAAAGCTTTCCTCCTTATAAATTTATGTTCTCAAGTATTTTGTCACGGTGACAGAAAACAGGCTAACAGAGCAACACAATAGAGGTGAATCTGACAGTAGCATGCAGGCTAGCTATTTTCATTGCACCATATTTACAGGTGACTGACCTTTAAGCAGAGGTCAGACCACATTAAAGCAGATGATTTTATATTCTAAGGCCAATGATCTACTAATAGTTTTCTAAATACTTGTTCCAAAAATATGGTATAAAATCATGAGTCCCCTTTGCTTATTTATTCACTCTGAATCAAACTGAAGTATTTACAGTGGCCTCTAAAACTCTTTATCATCTGACCATCTCCCATTCCTTCTCCAGTATCATCTATTCCTACATTTTACTCCAGCCACAGTTACTTCCTTAGGAGCTTTGTCGCATATGGCTGGCATGCTCCCTTCTGAAAGCCTTTGCACTGGCTATTCCCACGGCCTGGAATGCTCTTCCCCTGATATTTGCTTGGTTCTCTCAGTTTCCTCCTGCAAGTCATTGCTCAAATGCTGCCTTGGCCCTGAGGTCCATCCTGACCACCATATACAAAATGGCTACCCACCCTCACCCAACCTGCAATGCCAATGACCTTAAGCCTTCTTATGTTCTGTTTCCTATGTTCCTTCTCACTTGCTAATATTACCTGTCATTTATTTATTATGTCTATTATTTTTCACCTTCTTTCTCTAAATAGAATAGAGACTGCACACTGACATACACATGCAGGTGTGTATTTTCACTACTGTATTCTCAACATCTGGATTAGTACTGCACGTACAGCTATCATTCAACTCATGTAGAATGTCATGGTTACAAAGAAGCAAGATGCACCCCTAAGGATATAGAAGATAAATATATGCTTGGGATGGTTTAGGGGCACAAATCATCAAATAATTTTCTAGTATATTTGCCTGGGAGATGTCAGGAATTCCACAATAATGTCTGACACTAGAGTTCTTACCAACAGAAGAGAAATTTAATGCATTCACCTAAGCAACAGAGGCTTGAGTTATTAGAAATGAAAGATACACATACATCTTTGTGATCATATAATATCAAGAATGAGACTACTCAATAGGCAGAGGTCATAAATAATCCATAATTTATGAATTTAACATACACATGAAATTGGCCAGCTATTTGTTTCTGGAATGTGGTTGTAGTTGGGTGGGTTGGTTGGTTGGATGATTTTTAGTTTTTTGATACAAGGTCTTGCTATGTAGTTCAGGTTGGCATTGAACTCACAATGTGGCACACACTGGCCTTGAACTAGTGATTCTCCTGCTTCAGTGCCCCAAAGTGTTGGGATTACAGGTATGTGCTACCATGCCAGGAGGAGTGTGGTTGTTTCTATAATGCATTATAAAATTTCGTTAAAATCACTTTAGAAAATAAGATGTTATCCTTAAATATCTTTGATTCTTCTGAATGCCAAGAACTAAATTGCGTCTATCTAATCTAGCATTTGATTTTAATTAATTTTTATGGATCTAAACTTGTGTTTTATGTGTGCAACCCCAATCCCTAACTAAATTGCAAGAAGCTTCCAGGACAGAGACTCTAGTTTGTGCCCTTCAATGCACCCCAATTAGTCCTACGCACATATTAAATGCTACCAAATATCAGCTCTGTTCCCTGAACATTGGTTTCTTCCTTGTCCATGTATCCAAAATACCATACATCTCTGAAGGACTTTCTTTCTCAGTAAACATGGGAAAAAGAACTGTGCTAATAAAGATACAAAAGAAAAGGATGAGATCCCTTCCTTAAGAAGCTCATGATGATTCTGAGAATAAAGATGTGGAAGCCAATGTATGCCACAGCTAAGAGATGCTCCAGGAAAGGCCACAGCAAAAAATACCCTGGGGTTTCACAGATGGTTTTGGAAATGAAAAGACAATGATGATGGATAACAGAAAGAAAACTACATTAAATAACATCTTTGATATTTCTAAATCAATGTTCACTTCTAACCCAACATATCTGTATAGTGATGTCATGAGGAAGAAATGAACAGATATATTTTTACCTGTACTAGATGACTCTTTCCTTCAGGGAGGACTACCAAATCACTGCCACTATATCTCAGCAACCATACTAAAGAGAAAGGATGGATTCAAATAAGAATTAAAAGAATAAATATGAAAATAAAAGAAAATGAAACTAAGGAGGTATACAAGCCCGCCTACTTTTTCCATAAATCTATTGTGTCAAATCATTTATTCATTTATTAAATTAACAAGTAATAACTAAGCACCTATTATATTCCAGATAGGCCAAATAGAAGTAAACAAGACAAATAGGATTCTTGGCTTTATAGGGTTTTCATTTAACAGCCCCCCCAAATAACTAAGAATTTGTCATCACAGCCTGATATGATTTGGATACAATTTAAGTATATCCTCCAAAACCATGTTGAAACTTAATCCCCACCATAAGGCATTAAGAGCTTGGAAACTTAATATTGCTATGGTGTTTAAAGGTGGAACTTTGCAGAAGTGATTAGAGTTAGATAAAGATATTAAAATAGTGCCCTTATATTTGAATCCTGATGGATTTATAAGAAAGGAAGAAAGAAAGAAAGAAAGAAAGAAAGAAAGAAAGAAAGAAAGAAAGAAAGAAAGAAGCCAGAACACACATATACATGTTTGTTCCCTGTCTCCTGCCATGTGATGGCATGCAATACCTCAGCACTCTGCCTGCAAGAAGGCCACAACCAGATGTGGTACCTTGACCATGGCCCTCCAGAATCATGAATCGAAACCAATCTTTTCTCTGTAATTCACCCAGTTGGTAGTATTGTGTTATTAGCAAAAGAAGGGGGACTAACACACAGCCTGTAAGGAAGCTTATGTTTTTAAGAGAGGGGAATGAATTGCCTGGAAAATTCCATTCAGATAAGTGGATGTATTTGAAGCTGATTTCATGGTTCCACAAGAACCACCATAAACAGTAAGGGAAAGTTCTGTTTCCGTGATAGATTTTCTGACTTATACCAAATACAAAGAAAGCTTGGTATAGTCAAACACTAGTTCTATTTTCTTCACCTTCTCAATTTAAACATGTTCCAAGTAAAATAAAGTCTGTTTTGAAATCAACATACAAAAATCAGTAGTGTTGCTACATGCCACTAGCAAATTATCTACAATAGAAATTAAGAAAGCAATTCCACTTACAATAGGATTAGAAGTGAACATTGAGCTAGAAATTAAAGTACAAAATTAAATACCTGGAATAAATTAAAAGAAAGAGATGAATGATATCTACAATGAAAATCATAAAACATTAATTAAAAAAACTGTACAGAACACCAAAAAGTGGAGAGACATCCCATGGTCATTGAATAGAAGAAATGATAATATTAAAATGTCCATACTATCCAAAGCAATCTACAGATTGAAGAAAAATACCCACCAAAATATCAATGACACTTTTCAGAGGACTAGGGAAAAAAAATTCTAAAATTTAAATAAACCACAAAAAACCTCAAGTAGTCAAAGACATCATGAGCAAAAAGAACAAAGTAGAAGGGCTTACACTACCTTGCTTCAAAATATACTATAAATCATTAGTAGTCAAAACAGCAGGGAGAACCTGGGGAAGATGGCAATGTAAAGGCCAGCAGCATATCACAGCCTCTCCAGGACCTGGAATCAAGACACCTGGAAAAGAACAACTTAGCAAAGAGAAAAGGAAGAAGAGCTCCAGGAATCAAGAGTCAACAGGAAAACCAGAAATCACAAAGAAACTGGAGAAACAGGACAACATGAAGAAAACAGTGAAGCAGTGTGGAACACTAGCCCTGTCACCCAGGAAGAGGGACCTGTTTCCACAAATACAAGCTTAGCCCAGAGAAGGTCAGCAACCCTGGGGAGAAACAAGCAGCACTGGCCCCAAGAAAATCCCATGATTATTGTAAACTGCAAATACATGGTGAAATTTTACCTTGAAAGTGACTCCTTCTTCATGGCAGGCTACAGTTGGAGAAGAAATGCACTACAGCACCCACCATATCTGGCAGCGATTAATCAGGAGTCATTTTGGAAAGGTGTTATCTGTTTAAGACTGGGAATCAGAAATTATAGAAAGACTACAATTTTGGGACCACCCTAGCACAGTGACTAGTTGAGAGACAGCCACAAGAGACAGTCACAGAAAGGGGAGGCTAGTCAGAGATCTCCTGAGAAGTTTAAGTAACCATAATCTCAGGACAGGAAGGACAAGATGAGCCCATCCTCTGTGGTGAGAAGCCAGACCAGTTGTATGTGTTTTTTTGAGGTGTGGTGGGTCTGAAATAGCTGACGTTAAGTCCAGCAGACTGCTTGACAATCCCCTAATCCTGGTGACTACATCCATCACATAGGTCAGTGGACTGTTTGCATTCTCCATCAGCCAACATGATCTGGGATATATCTTGGTTTAGACAGCTGCCACAGCCTGGTACATATAGACAGAGGGGTCTCCAGAGCAAGGGGGCACCTTGCAAACCCAAAAACTGTAATGCTAGTCAGAGATAGCATTGACTTGGGATGGACAGAGGGGCACAAACATTAAGAGCCACTGGAATGAATACAGCCCTAAGTCAGACACCGCATTGATTGAGACCAGCATAAATGGCACGGTATGACATACAAAAAGAAAGTAGGATTGAAAAAAATAGGTTCAGTTATGACTTACTACTTGTGGTAGACCTAATATGGTCAACTTGAGCCAGAACGCCCAGCTGGAATGAGTTGGTGTGATGCTAGGCGTACAAGGTCCACCTGAAGGTTGTTGCTGATGCAACATAAGACACAGTGGGAGCCGAAGCTAGTTGGCGGGCTGTTTCCCAGGAGAACCTCCACTGCAGCTGGTTCTTCTGAAAGGAGCTCAGCTGTCCTCATCGAGGAAGGAGCTTGGGGCCTTGCTGTCAGCAAGGATGGCTGCTGTTGCTTCGAAGGAGCTCTGGTTGTCATCTCTGCTGCAAGCATCGTATCCTGGTTCCAGGGAATATTTCATCAGCCATCGTGTGCAGACATGGACATACATGGGACAGTGCTGTGGGCTCCCAGCCCTCAATTGGATCTTTTGGGTCACCAGTGCCTAGATGGACATTCAGCACCTTCTGCATTTGGCTTCTGGGTGAATATTGTAATCTATAAATGTTCTCTATTAAATCTGCTCTCTTACAACCATTGGTTCTAGCAAATCTAACTAAGACACTATCCCTTCCCCCATCTCTTAGATTCTAATACTATAGGAACTGGAAAGAAACAGTGCCTAAACACGCAAGAGGAATATTTTTATCTCATTGCAATTTTTCCATGTTGGTTTGGGGGACGAGGAGTTCCTTTCTCTGTGTTTGCTTTGTCTTTGTTTTCTTTTATCTTTGTATACTTTTCTTTTTTTATTCTTGTTTTTTCTGTTACTTTAGCCTAATTCTATTAACTTCCTTTTAGTCTTTAACTGGATTCTATCTCATTTTTCTCTCCTCCTCCTTTTCATCTTTCTTTTGTTTCCTTTTCAGATTTTACTTCTTTCATGTTTCCCTTTCCCTACCCCACGTTTTTATTACAATTACTTTGAAGTTTTATTAATTTTTAGAGATTTAGGTGACTCTATGCTATTATTAATGAATTATTTTCTATTGTAAATGGTGATATAGTTTTTGCATTTAGCAGATATTTACTATATGTCAATATTTGCCTTGTCTTTGCATCAAAATTATTGCAGTACTCTTTTCTATTCTTTTTTTTTTTTTTTTTGTGGTGCCGGGGATCGAACTCAGGCCCTTATGCTTGCAAGGCAAGCACTCTAATCACTGAGTTTTCTATTCTTAAGTATGGTATACTTGTAGCTTGTACTGGTTCTTATGGTACATCAATATCTAGTTTCTCCTTGACTATATTATTATTGCTAATTTCTTTGCTATTTTCAGTGGAGGCACAGTTGTTGCTGTTAACTGGATTTTACTGTATGTCAATACCTGATTTGTCTTTATGTCATCAAGCTTACTGTGATTTGTTTTCTCCTCTCTATAGGATGCTGGGGATCAAGTCCCTGGAAGAAGGTTAAACACTAAGAACACCCTCAAATATTATGTTGAGCAGGCTGAAGAGACATATAAACAACAAAACATAACCAAACCCAAGGCCATATCACAGGGAGACAAAATCTAACAAAAAAGCTCCACAGTAGTAACAGTTTTTCTCCTCTAACTGATCTTCAACCTGCAACATAAAAACGACAGAAACAAAGGAGAAGGGCTGGGACCCACTGCAGAATGCCTGCAGTCATCCATCATCCTGTTCCTCATTCCCTAGCCCCCTCCTCCCAGACTGCCACCCTTTAACACAGTCTGGACTTAATAAATTCATATGGGTGTTTAACTTAAAAAAGAAAAAAAAGAGAAAACAAGGCAACAAGATGTCTCTAAAAACACTTAACTCCCTAAAACCTGATTGTCATGGGCACTGAAGTAGAGAAACTTACAGGCAAAGAACTCAAAAAAAAAATTTTTTTTCATGAACTCAAAGAAGAAACACATGAACAAACTGGTAAGATGGTCAGTGATCTTAAAGAGGATTTAAATAGATAAATGATTTTACCAATAGAATGTTCGATGAGCTTTAAGAAGAAACAAACACTAAACTAAGCAAGTTAAACAAGACAAGATATGAATAACTAGTTTAATTTAAAAATTAGAAATTATGAAAAGAAAGCAAGCAGAAATACATAGAAACCATGGGTAGAAGAAAAAAAGAAACCATGCATAGAAATTTGCCCAAAATGAGGACAGAATGTCAGAAATTGAAGACAAGGTAGAATTAATAGATCATGAACTCAGTGACAACCTAAAAATGGCAAGACATTGTACCATGCAAGTTGGATTCAACTGCTGCTAGGTAACACCAAAAAATCAGGATTATAGAAATACAGGACAAATTAGATGACTCAGAAGATATAAAAACTTTATTTAGTGAAATCATAGCAGAAAATTTTCCAAATCTA
>PVJO010030388.1:0-15567 GCA_004026905.1 Hystrix cristata | reverse complement strand
CCACCCCCTTTGCCGAATCAGGCACCACCTCCTCCACCACCACCTCCTGCACCACCCCTCCCTGCGGCTGGATTTTTCTCTGGACCTGTGTCGGAAGACAATCGCCCTTTAACTGGACTCGCAGCTGCAATTGCTGGAGCAAAACTTAGGAAAGTGTCACGGGTAAATGCATTTCCAGACTACTGCATTTTTAATGTATGCTTTGTTCTTCCTAAATATTTAAAATACTGGATTTATTTGTTTTAATTTTATGAACCTGTACTACTAACCTTATTGATTAAAAATTCAAAATAATTAAAACATACTAGAAAGTCTCAAGATTCATATAAAGAATTTCTGTGAATCTATCTACATTCACCAGCTGACACTTCAGTAGTATTTACCTCTTTATTTTGTGTATGTTTCCTTCTGTACATAACCCAGTTTTTGTCTGAATGCTTTGAGAGTAAGTCAGAAACATGCCCATTTCCCTAAGTAACCTTGGTATGTACAGTATTTTGTAAGAACAAGGTCATTCACATACATGACCACAGGGTAGTTATCAAAATCAAGAAAATTAACAGTGTTTTCAAATTTATTTTGAAATATATTCAGATCTGCTTTCCAGTGTCTTTTATGGCAATTTTTGTTTCAAGGTTGTCTGTTGCATTTGGTTGTAATGTCACTTTAGTGTAGACTGTGACTGTTCTTCAATCTTTTTGATATTAATATCTTTGAAGACTGTCAGTTATTTTTTAGATTTTCTTTCAGTTTGGCATATCTGATTTTTTTTTTCCTCAAGATTTGATTCAGGTTGCACATTTTGAGGGCACAAAGACCACCAAGACCACCACAGTTGAGTGCTTCTCAGTTTTTCTTGCAGGGAGATGTGCAGTACTGTTTTTACCCCATTACTGATGGTGTTAATGTTGATAAAACCTTCGTTATATAAAGTCAGTGCTATTAATTAGTAAAGCTTAAAATATTTGCATATTTTTTAAAAATTAACATTGATATGACTAACATAGGAAATTATTGTGTGTATCTTCTTGTTAAGATGGAGGATGCCTCTTTCCCTAGCGGAGGGAGTACCGCTGGTGTGAACTCTGCCTCCTCCAAAGCTGACTCCAGTCGGGGGAATGGGCCCCTTCCTCTAGGGGGAAGCGGCTTGATGGAAGAAATGAGTGCCCTGCTGGCCAGGAGGTAAGAAATTTCACTATAGCAGACATATCCAGAACCTGGAGGATTTTGTTAATTTTATTCTGAATATAAATTAACTAGATGCGATTCTTCCCTCTTAGAGAAAGAATTTTTATACCAACAGTCAACTGATTTTTTTAAAGAATCCAATTTGCCTTCTTCTAGGAGAAGAATTGCTGAAAAGGGATCAACAATAGAAGCAGAGCAAAAAGAGGACAAAAGTGTACGTGAGTAAAGCCAGTACCCACCTTAAAATGTGGGATACCAGCACAGCCCATTCAGAAAACCCTGCCAGCGACTATTTAACTTGACCTTAATTAGTTCACAGTTACACTTATTTTAAGTTATTCAGATATCTAAGATGCCTTGTTGTATCACCCTGTTTCCCTGAAAATAAGACTGAACTGGAAAATAAATCAGCCAAAAATGCCAGTCTCAATCTCTTTGCCTTACCTGCAGTTACAGAGTGGCCACGAAGTGAGAGAATAGTGAGGTATAATCTTCTGCATGACACTGGCCGTCACCACAGTAATGACCAGCACTTTATTTACTGGTTAGGTCTTATTTTTGAGGAAACACAGCATTTATAAAGTTTTAATGGCTTTCTTCGTAAAATGAGTTTAGTAATGTGGAGTCTTGGGAAAAGCACTGAGGTTCAAGCCTATGGAGTTAATTCTGTTCTTATACCCCCTTGAAATGAGTAAGTGTCATCTCCTAGGAAGGTTTGTATATGCCTTAGTGTGAAACCTTCATGCAATCCTCCCCGGTCCAGCTGGGCAAACTTTGCTCTGTCTATTCTATGTATAACTGTTTTCCCTGCACCACTGGGTCACTTCTGTCTCCTGTGGCTTCCCAGTAATAGTTAGCATAGGTCCTTGGTGAGACCGTGTAAGGCCAGGTGCTCTGGGGCGCAGAGGGGAGTGCCAGGAAGAAGAAGAGGAAGAGGAAGTCCAAGCCGAGGGAAGGGAGAGGCAAGGAGCACACCACACTCAGCATGCACATAGCAGGTGCCTAGTGGGGGGATACTAATGCATGTATTTCTGTACATTTAGGAAGATTCTGAGCCTGTAACTTCAAAGGTGTCTTCAACAAGTACACCTGGTAAGTTCAGGAGAAATACTTTAACCTTTGTAAACTTTCCCTAAATATTAATACTCTCCAATTTAAAATTCCCCTTTTCTCATATTTGGAGCGACTAATTGCTTGGTCGCCAAAATGTTAAAGTTCCTTTTCACACATGAATACACTGACCTTTTTGTCTGTCTTTTGTGATCTCAGAAGCTGCTATTGCTTTATCCCTGATATTGAAAGGTCTGTTGAAACTCAACCTTTTTTCTCTCAACTTTTTGAAAACCGTAATTTTTACACTTGTAAAATGTAGTATATTATTGTCAATGATTTAATAGTTCTTAAAGGTAAAAATTAAGACAGCATGTTAGCTAGTACTGTGTTCTTTTTCACAACATCGAATTAAGAAGGTTGTCACATTGACTATTCGTTTGAGTGATGTTGATAAGGAAATGAAGCTTCCGATTTATAAGGTAAAAAGAATCTCTTAAAAGCTTTGGGGAAATACTCTTTAATACAGTAAAATTTTAACATTGAGAACTCTTGGACACAGAATATATTACCTAAAACTTTAACAAAGCTTGTCTTCCTAGAGGCTGTTAGAGAGCAGTATATCCAGGATGGACTATGAGGCCACTGTGTGTTTGGCCAGAGACCGCAAGCCAGGCTTTTTACCTCCTTGCTTATTTTGTAATGAAGTCACATAAATAAATTTAATGAGTTGATATTCAGAATGGTCCACAGGAAGCCGCCATAGAGAAATGTCTATATTTCTACATATTTTAATTTAGACACGACCAGCTACCTATAGAATTCCTTCTTTCTTTTCTTCTTTCTTTTTATAATTTTATTTTTTAAAAAGCGTGCTTTTGTTTTTGTGTTTTTAATGCAACCCTCTCCAGTCTCTCAGTCTCATGGTTGGTTGAACAGCAACCATTTCCATAGTCTGATTGCTGTATTGTAATTATATTGTGACTTTGTGAACTATTTTTTGTCAGCCCACTTCTTTTTCTTCTAAATAGGATTCTATTTACTTTATAAGTTTACATTATGAGAAATTTACAGGCTTGTGGCCTACTTACTTTAGCTTTATTGTTCTTATAAAATGATATATACTGTCATTAAGACTGTAGATACTTTAGAACTGAACCAAACTTTAAGGTCATTGAATCTTTAAAATATGGTAAGAGTAGAGCATTTTCTCCCCAGAGAGGGAATTCACCAGGTATAGATCTGCTCATGATTCCCTGAAGGTTTGCCACAGACTCTAAATCCGCATCCCCTTAATTCAAATATGAAAAACTAAACCTTGTGTTTTGCATGTGTGTGCCATGTATAGAATCAAGAATTCATTCAGACGGGCATGTGGTGGTTTTCATTTGTTTCATTCAGTTTTTTAATTGACCTGATGTCAGGAACTTGATAGGCCAAAAAGAAATGAGGTCCCAACCACAGAAAACTCATAGTACAGTTGAGGCATGGTGAAGGGAAAGTTAATCATCTATGACCAGACATTGGATGCTGATGTGCCAGAGAGGGAGGAGATCGTGCAGGGTCACTTGGGCCATCTTTGTGGGAAAGAGTGACATGTCACTGCACATTGGAAATAGAGCATTGAGTACGACTGTCAGGGGACAGAGAGATACTTGAGGAAGGCAATGTGTCAGGAGCAGAGGTGTGGTTAAAAATGAGCAGGAAGATACTAGGAAGTGTTAAGTAGATGCAGTCTAGAGGGAAGAGTTCTTTTTGGCGAGCTTTGGAAAAATAGGTTGGAAAGGAGAATTAGGAACGAAAAGTATTGAGAGCCCTTCATGAAAAGGTCAATTTAGGTTTTACACTGCAAGTGTCAAGTTGACATCATCAGGCAGAACTACTATAGGCACATAAAGATGGCACTTGTGAGTGCAATGATGTAGAATCAGGAAGGACTGACTTAGGGAAATTGGTGAGGAAGCTCCTATGCAGGGAACCATTGTGTTTCCAGAGAGCCTCTGCAGGGAACCAGCCTTGGCCCTTCCTCCTGAGGCGCCCCAGCCTTGACCAAGACAACCTCATCCCTTGGCCCCACTGAGTGGGCAGCTCTGCCCTTCTTCCTGAGGCACTATGGTCTCATCTCTCTGCCCTTTTAAGATTGAAGGGTGTTTGCATTTGTCTCATCAACAAAGGACCTCAGCCACCATTAGGTTGCACTCACTACATGTGGTCCACTTTGGAATTACTCCCCATCTTTCCACTTGCCTCTTTTTCGGTGGTAGTGCCCTCATGACCATTTGCCTCTCTGCCCAGTCGTCGCTAATTTTGTTCAGGGCTTCCCTCTTCACCTGCCTGGCTGGTGTGTTCAATGGATCTTTAATTCTGCCCACCAGGACACCATGTGATTATTTGGTGGTCCCCAGCCAACTCTGGAACTTGGCATCACTGCGGTGTCAATGAGTGAATATAGAAGGAATAAAAATATTTAATGAAAAAAGAAAGAATTGCATGAGTGATGAGGAATCAAACAAGATCAGTGGCAACTTTAAGGTTCACACCTAGATGGTGACTTGAAGCAGAAATGCAGAAACAAAATGGTGCTTCAAAGGGGAGTTTGAGTTTAGTTTTGTGTGTGTATATTTTGAGGAGACTGTAAAGCTACCTTAGTTAGAACATGCAGAGGCCAATTGAAGGACTCCATCAAACTCAGAGCAGTTCCTTAGTTAAAACTATATGGTGAGATCACAACTCATACTTCACTTAATCTTCATGTGGCCCAAAAGCTTTTCCTCCTAGACAGAATTCTACTTTGGATTTCATCCAGTCGTCCAGTTAGGCCAGTGACACATCAGCCAAGTCACCCACAGTATAAAAACAATTCAAACAAGCGCAGTTGATGGCTGGCCAGTGGGTTGCTGCACTGTTCTTCGTAATAAGAGCTTGGAGAGGGACCTTACTTATATTTAACTGGAATTGTCTACAAATCCCAAGAATTAAGAACCTAAGGGCTTTTTAAAGGAAATTTACTAATTTCTTATTTAAAGGTCTGAAATTGTGCAGATTAGAATCTTTAATTAATGTTTAGAATTGAAGTCAAAAATTTATATTATTACTACATAAACTGGTATATTGGTAGTATTTTGTTGTGGCTCTAAAGGGTTTTGTTGTTTTGTGACACCTCTGGAAACATATGAGATATTTAATACATTTGTTCTTTGCTTTTGAAGAACCAACCAGAAAGCCCTGGGAAAGAGCAAATGCAGTGAATGGCAGCAAGTCCCCTGTCATCTCCAGGTACTGGTGTTTTTCCCAAGTTTTATATGACATGTGTATCTGAAAAGGAAAATACTCCGTTGTAGCTTATAAACTGTACAAAAGAGCTCAGAACACACCTGTAATCCACCTGCTATTGGGCAATCACTACTGACCCCATTATAATTTTACTAGTGATGTCTGATAAATTCATCTTACATTTGTTAGCCAGATTGTCTGAAATTTTAAGGTGGCTTTATACCTCCCAATATTTTCTAATGCTCCAAACTAGAGAAGAGTTGAGAGAATAGTACAGCACATACTCACCCTGGGCTCACCAGCTGTTAACATTCAACATTTGTCTTGACCATCTGTACATTCAAACATTTTTTCTTCTGAAATGTTTGAAAGTAGTTTTCAAAAAAATACTTCACCCTAAATATTGTAGCATTTTTTCAAAGAATGGGGGTCATCTGCATGCCAGAATGGCACTGTAACTCCCCAGGAATTTAACATCGAACAATGATATTATTTAAACAGTATATATTCACATTTCCACATTTGTCTGAATGACAGAAATCTTGTATTTTAAACTGAAAATCAGGTGGAGAAAAAGGACTATAATCTTATAAGAGAAAGCAAAATAAAATTTAAAACCTTGAATGTATAAGGTAGGAATTTGCTCTATCTCAGTTGAAACTTCCGGTTATAATCAAGCCTCGGACACAGACACTGTCAGACAAGTTCTGCATCCTCAGGCTACTTCATCACGGCTGAGTTCATACAGCAGGTCTTAGACATGGGTGGGACTTTTTCCTGGCTTATGAGACAGTTTAAAAGGCTTGTATTTTCCCAGCAGGGGGGAAATGGTATTCATTGAAAGTCTAAAAGGGGTTCTGCCTTTTCTTTCTGAGATACCTGCCTTATTTTTGCCTCATAAAAAGAAAATTTGACTTTTACTATAGAAACCTAATTTTTTTTAAAAGGGCATAAATAAACTTCATATTATCACAGACCTACCTGTTCTGTGTTAGCCTTAATTTACATTTGGATTTGGCTTTTGTGTGTTTTTTTTGTGTGACAGTAAAGAAAACTTGATAACATAGTTAAGCCTCACAAAGAAGCCAGCCTTTTAGAATGTATTAAAGCTTGCAGTTTCCAAGTGATGATCATATTTGGCTTCAGAAGAGATGAAGGGAATTGTTTTTGGTGGACATGACTTTTCAGCCGAGCAGAAAAATTGCTCCTTATTTTTCTCAGACACCTAACTGAAGTGACCTACCAACACTTCTCTATAGTTAGATTTTCTTCAGTAGCACATTAGGAAGCCTCATTTGTCAAGTACTGTATACAACAAAAGAACTGTGATATGCCATTTGTCCTTTGAGGAGTAAGTTGCAATAGGGAAGTCCTTTCTGCTTGTGGCCACTGCCCTGCATCCCGACTTCAGTGGGAGGAACTGCACAGTGCCTTGCCTACACTAAGGCTGCGCTAGTGGTTCAGGAAGGGATGTAGAAGAGTTCGCCAAATGGTTTGTCACATGATCTGTTGTTCTCATTTACATGGTGTTCTTTGAAAGATTTTTTTAGACTTCCTAAAGGAAATTTAATAAGTGCTTTAACAGTCACTATTTTGAAAATATTGTCATATAGATTCATTGAATCTTTGAAATCATGTTCCAACTGTATTAGATGGTTTCCCTCGCCTTTCCCAAAAATAAAACTTCTAAAAGACCTATTTCTCACCACTCATACACCTTTTGGTAGATTTGATCCAACCACCAATACATACGTCATAAAGTTTGAGTATATGTGCATTTTTTTAAAAAAGCAGGTTTAAACCTTGGAAGATTTTCAAAATACACTTAAATAGCTGTTTCTCAGTATCTCCCCGGTTTCTTGGGGAAGCAAGTGCACTGGTTACCTCATGTTCTTTGTTGGTTTTTTTGGGGTTTTTTGGGGGGTTTTTTTTGGTGCCACAGATCAAACTCAGGGCCTTCCACTCTAACCACTGAGCTAAATCCCCAGCCCACTACCTTATGTTCCTACTAAGCACACTTCATTTTGTGCTGTACTCTTGACACCATTTCCTCTCAGACTGTCCATGTCAGATTTATGTTGGTGTTGAGATGAGCTGATGCCCTATGGTACGTCCACAAAACACTGAGGATGTTAGGAAAGGAAAAGCAAGACTGTTGTAAAAACGCTCTGAATCATGACTAGAATATAACACTGGAAAATTTGGAAATTCTTCCTGTAATTTTTTAAAGAGGTTACAGATACTCTATTCATGATGGGGGAAAAAATATTCTTTCCATGCCTGAAGATAATTTTGTATACTTCAAAGTACAATGATTTTAAGTCTGTTGCCTCATAGTCACCGTAATAGCAATGTGTATTTGATACTGTTGGTGGGTTTTACTGTGCTTGTACCCTACAGAGGTAGTCATTGTGTAATGACTTTTTGAAAATTCTCTGTAATTGTAAAGTAAACAGAATCTTCGCATAACTAAAATTAGCCTCAACAACAACACCGTCTTATGCTGAGGTTGGAATCTGTCAAATAAATGTTTTAGTTCTGCGAAAAATAAATAAATAAATAGATAAATAAATAAATAAAATTAGCCTCAAAATATCTTCTCTTTATTGGAGAAATGATTATTCTAAAGATAGTGAAATCCTTTAATTCTCATTTTGTTTGTTATAACTAGAAACTTGTAAAACAGTAAATAACATCACGAGAATTATTTTAAAATTCTACTGTATACCCATTTAAATGGTCTTTCCCCTTCATAGACGGGATTCTTCAAGGAAAAATCAGATTGTTTTTGACAACAGGTCCTGTGATTCATTACACAGGTATCACCCTGATGTGGCTTTGTGATTTGAGACTCTAATAACATACTTAGGACAGGGCTGAGCTTTTCTACCTGGACTGGTAATCACCACAAGGGAGCTGGTTATGAAGATTGAGTCTGTCATCCTTAGCTTCATTTTGAACCTTTAAATAAAAACAAAAACACCATCACTTTATAGTCAGATTATGATCCGTACAAGTACTAAATATCAGAAGTACTAGGATGGAAGCCAGGGCTTTGTGTATTGTCTAGGGCCATTTGTAGCTTTGGCGTTTTTCTTTAAAGCTTCTATTCATGGTCTGAGACAAAACCTTTAAAAAGTGCGGTAGAAGATCCTGTCCTGATTGTTACTGGGACACAGGACAATCTCACAGCCAAGTTCTGATGTTGTTTGAGGAAAATCTGTTTCCTAGATACATTGTAATAGATCCAGTATTTTTACAACTTCAATCTGTCTTCAGCAGATTGTTTTTTAGAATAAACCCCATTGTACCATTTTTAATTAAGGAAACAGAATGAGAATCATCCAGCACTCGGGTGCAGCTCAGTGGTAGAGTGTATGCAAAACATGCTTAAGGCCCTGGGTTCTATCCCAGCACACACACACACACACGCACACACCCAAAAAAGTATAAATCATCTATTCCTCTAGCTTAAAAAAAAATTGGCAAAACCCTCAAATGCCTGTCAGCTATTTATGGAACTAATTTGGCAGAATAGGAACTTAAGCAGTGTGTAGCACAGTTGTTTCATAGACAGACACATAGATGCAGCCTCTTCCGGAAGGAGTAAAAACCTCTGGGAAACCCATGGATTTTGTTATCAATTATGTTGAAAACCCATAGTTTAAAAATACCTGAAATACAGAAATGGCCTCATATATGCATCTGTTTTGTAAAATACACATCAGATCTACTGATCATTTGAATTACACAGTGTATAGAGGGGTACCTGTGTCACTGAGTAAGAGTTCTGTCACCAGATTCTGATCTAATTTGTTAAAGTTACTTTCATGCTATTGATTACCAAATAGTTGATGAATTTCTTTTGTTAGCCAGTTAAATTGCCATAAAATGGTAATATTGCAGTAGTGAAATAGTTTTTTTGCTTTCTTTGGGATAGATTAATTGTTGTGAACAGAAGATTTCTTAAGAAAACTTGCTAGAACATAGAAAAATGGTATTTAAGAATGAGATCTTCTCAGTTATCTTCCTGCTTTCACACTTAGTGCCTCATGGGGTAATGTTGTTGAAAACCTCCTTTTAAAAAAGTGGTGATTACGTCTCTCCTTCAGTATGAAAAGTTCCCCCCTTGAGTTGATTCTCATGGTGGTGGTGGTAGTGGTGATGATGGTGATGGATTGCATGTTAGCATGAATTAAATTTTTAAAATTTTGCATGTCTCTACAGTTGTTAATTATATAACATAATTTTTAATTACTTAGTAAATATGGATATATTCAGAGCATACTGCCCAGTTAAGTAGCAGATTATAGCTGATTGTACCATGAATTTCAGGGGTATTCATTATATAGCATAGGAAGAAATAACTATCTGGTTTGCCATTTAAATGTGAAAAGTGGGGGGAAAAAGCAGAATAATTAAAATTTAATTTTGAGAGCAGGGATACAGATAGCAGTTGTGAGGTGCACAGTGTGCGAATTGCAAAACTGCTGTAGCCCCGATGCCCGCAACACTGGACCCTCAGCTACATGCAGGGTCCACACAGGAGGAAGCTCCTGCAGCAACCGCCCCGCCCCCCAGTGCCCCACTCAACACTTAGGACAGCAGCTTCTGAAAGTTAGTATGTTGTTTTCCTTATATATGCATATACCTAACAAAATAAAACTGGTTAGCTTGCTCCATAATGATCTTAAGCAATAATGTTTCAATATTAACACAGATTAGCTCAGTATTTTCTCTTCATGAGCAATGCTTGTGGATTTAAAGTATTACATGTCTTAGGAATTATGAAATCAAAACTTTGAAAAAGTTACACATATTGAGTCTTGATTTGAATTTCTGACATTGCTACTCTGCAAAACTGAAAGTATGTTATTTGACTAATAGCTTTAAATTAAATTGATTTATAGGCCTTAAAGAATGGCCACTTAACCAGAAAGTAGAGGACCCAATTAAAACTCTAGATTTTCCACTGAGGATTTTCTTTTACTGCCAGAATTAGAGAGGAAGCCATTACTAGTTTATTTGGTTTGAAAAGTTTTTTAAAAATATGCCCAATCCTTGAGCTACATGTGGTGGCCTGCACCTCTTACCCCAGCACTTGGGAGGCTGAAGCAGGAGGATCTGGAATTCAAAGCCAATCTGGGCTACAGAAAAGACCTTGTCTCAAAACAAAAAACTTAATCCCCAGGACATTTCGTTGTGTAAAATTTTTAATAGATGCTCAACTACTGGAAGTGTCATAATAATTGATAGTCTGCAATTCCTTGTTTTTCTTTTTTTAAGCAAAGCACATTTATGGAGCAGTTAGCCTGAAGCACACCTTTCATGTGATGTTTCCATAAAACCTACATAGGGAAATAGTCAATTGTATACAAAGTGTAGTTCTACGTAATAATAATTTTTCAACATTCTTATTTTAATGTTTAGCATAAAATATATACAGAGAAATCATGCTTACTAAACTGTTTTCTTCTGATGCATAGAAATTTGTAAATTGATTTATGTTAGAGTAAAATATCCAAGTCTTTATACTTTCCTTCCTCTGATTTGCTGGGGACTTGATAGACAATGTAAAATTTGAAAAGAGGAAGAAAATAAGGTTGTGTTATTTGGGTGTTGGAAGTGTCTGCTGGCTTCTTTACTACAGTCATGGTCTATGTACCACATTACCTGGTTACCTGCCTCAGGCCCAAAGAACGCTGTCTACAACTATTAACTGAAGAAGTCTTGCCATCTTGTCACCTTTCCTAGTTTTCTTTATAAATAGCTGAAAAAATGAAACTAGTGAAAAATGTTTTGTTTTCTGTTCCAATCAATCTAACAACCAGTTAACTTTTTAACAAAATGTGTTTCATTTAAGAAAGTCTGGTGTTGGGTTGGTAAGTTTATAATATAAACTCGTAAGTTGGTAAGTTTATAATATGAACTCATTAAATATCTTAAATGTTGGGGTTGGGGATTTAGGTCAAGTGGTAGAGTGCTTGCCTAGCAAGCACAAGGCCCTGAGTTCAATCCCCATCATCTATATACATATAGACAGACAGACAGAGATATATAAAATCAATGTTGTTTACTTGTCCTGCAAATTTCATTTGTACAGACCAAAATCCACATCCTCATCACAGCCCAGTGCCAATGGCGTCCAGACAGAAGGGCTTGACTACGACAGGCTGAAGCAGGTGGGCATGCAGTGCAGCTTCCCCGCATCTTCCATGTTGCTGTTTTAAAAATGCTCATGCATGTGTTGGTCATGGATCTTGAATGTACGTTAAAAGACCATAGAGTCAGCCAGGCATCGTGTTACACACTTGTAATCCCAGCACTCCGGGAGGCTGAGGTAAAAGGATTGAAAGTCCAAGCCTAATCTCTGAGACTTGGCAGTTTAGCAAGATCCTGTCCCCAAATAAAAAAGGGTTAGGGATGTAGCTCCATGAGAAGACCCTGGGTTCAATTCCCACAACTTTAAAAAAGAAGAAGATCACAGTTAAAATATCTTTATACAAGTTAAGCAGTGGAATTCGTACCATGTTACTCTTTTCATATCCTCATTTCCTCATTTTCAAATTCTCATTTCTGCCCTGTGAGTTCACACCCAAGATCCAGCAGGGCAGAGGATGGAGTGTGGCCTGATGGTGCAGTCTGGCATCTTGCAGAAAAACAGCTTCCACTTTTTCCTTACTGTGTTGGCCGAAGGGACCCAACAAATCTGATTTTGCCATGAATGAGAAGGAATGGGCATCTCATATACGTCTGCTTTCTGAGAAGCACTTTAGGAAAACAAATCAAAAGCCTTTGGCTCCAGCAGTTTCACTTCAAGGAATTTATGCAAATGAATTTATGCAAAATACTGTAAAAGCATACACACACACATTTATATAGTGAGGGATAGAGGTTCTGCAGCCAGTGAAAAATTATAACACATTGTTTTAACAGTGACCTGTGAACACTTGCCCATGTTAGGTGAAACAGCTAAACAATTGTGTGCAGTTATCTTGGTTTCATAAAATACTGTTCATATTTTGATTACATGTGCATTATATTTAATACATAAATAGGAAAAGTGTAACAGTTGATAAGGTGATGGGTTTTTAAAAATCTTATTCCTGCAAGAGGTGACATAATATTTTTAGATAAACCTAATTTTTATACTGCAAAACTATTTGAAAAATTAAGTTATATAATTTATAAAGGGATCGTGTGGTCACTGATAATTAACTCTTGTTTTCCATATACTAATGATGACTTTCTTTTCTTGGAAACACTTTAAAACAGAAACTCGCACACATTTGAACATATGGTAACTTCTTGGTTATCTGAACTCAGGGAGTGAAAAGAGTGATAGATTTGACTTTTGGAATGATTGAAAGATTAATCTGAATAAGAGCGTTTGTTAGTCCATGTAATAACTTACGTGCCTCAGTTTTTTCATTGGTAAATGGAGGAATTTGGTGAGTCAGTAGTTGCCACCTTCCTAGAAAAGCTTTTTCTTTTCATCTTGACAGGGCAGTTTAGCCATGCAATATTAGAGAAAGGTACACAATTTAAACCTGATCCTTCCAAAGGTAGCTGTGTTTTTTAAGCCTTAAAAGCTGTGTGCCTTTGGCTGAGCACTTGCCTGGCAAACACAAGACACTTGAGTTCATCCTCAGTACCACAGGAAAGAAAAATGATCACTGTGTAATGGCCCTGTCACTTCTGAAGCCACCCTTCTTGAAGGAAGTCCAGAGCATCACTGTTAAGTAGATACACAACATGGGTCACATACATATTTAAAGTTTTTATATTAGTCACATTTTTAAAAAACCAAACAAGTGAATTAATTTTGATAAAATCACTTCAATATAAAGATAACATTTTAGAATTGTAATGAGTTACGTTATTTTCTTCATGTTGTCTTTGCAGTGTGTACAGCACACCTTGTTTTGGAGCAGCCACCCTCAGATGCTCCCACCCCCTCCACCTCTGTCTCAGTCCCCTGGGGGCCCTGAGGCCCTGCCAGGGAACTTCTGCTCCTTGGGATGTGATTTGGTAGCAGCAGTGACTCCTAAGAAACCCACACACCTCAAGCCAGGTGCCTATTTGCCAGGAGGCAGTTGCCCAGCAATGTCTTCCTCCTGGAAATGTCTTCACCCATCACCTCTCAGCTGCTGCCGGAGGACAAGATTAAGAGCAGAGCTGTTACCTTTCCTAGAAACTCTGAGTCACACCTTTCACTGGATGGCAGAGTAGTTACTGTAGTTCTAGAAAGCACTCTTTCATATCTCGCTAAAGGAGAATAAAGCAAAGATTGGGAAGAGAGAAATATTAAAACAAAAGAAACCCAGTCTTCTAAGAAACAGAATTGGGACCCTGGAAACCAATACTGTTCATCGTATTTTATAATTCTTAAATTTTTATCTGAGTAAGAAACTTTTTACTTTCTTTTTGTTTCCTGATCTTTTTCTCTGATATTTTAGGACATTTTAGATGAAATGAGAAAAGAATTGACAAAACTAAAGGAAGAGCTCATTGATGGTAAGTGAGCAGATTTGCTGCCTTTTTAAAATACTGCTTATAAATTGCCATTTTTAAGAAAATGCAAATTAAAAAAATACTCATTACTTGAGGGCAGTTACTTTTCTACATTATCCTGCCCTTGTTTTGGCTTAGCAGATCAGAGAGGAGCTCTCCCTTAATGGAAATTGTTTGTAAAAATAGGAATGAACAAGGTCCCTAGGATTCAGGCGTTGCCTATTACTAGATGAAAAACAGGGAAGTTTTCTTCTCAGTCATCTCTACTTGTCCATCTCCTAAGAGGCCCCCTTGTTTTCGATCCCACAAGAATCAGTGTTCTGTTTTTGTGTGCAAAGAGAGAAAACAGCAAATATATACACGTGTAAGGATTGGAATAATCGTTGTAATATTAAAACAAGTCTACACAATAAAAGATGCAAAATCTGTGTCCCTTTTTTCTTTCTAGCAATTAGGCAGGAACTGAGCAAGTCAAATACTGCATAGAAAAGCAAAAAGAGAGAGAACTTTAATCTGGAGAGGAAAAAAATCCTACAAACAGTAACCTTCTACAACAACCCCTGCGATTTTGTGGATGTGAGAAGAAAATGGAGACAAGCAGTCAGAAGGAGAAACCAGCATCCTCTGAACGCCTCCGACATTGTGATTCTGTGATCACTGTCCCTCCCTGCTGACCACTTTTCTCTGACCTTTCCCGCAGAATGGAAGAATGGTGGACAAGTTTCTCTGACAGTTGCGCAGAAAATACGAAGCCCATCTGTGAGACAAGAACACCATGCATTGAAATATTTTCATGTTGAGATAAAGTCACACATTTTACACAGTCCATTGCTAAAATAAAGAGAAAGGCTTATGGAGTTCTTTTTCAGAGAGTGGCGATGAAGAGTTTAGCAAGTTCTGCTGTTGTATTCTAAACGTTTCTCTCAGGTCTGTCTTCCTATCATATTTGATATTCCATGAATAATTGAGATCAGCCTGTGTGTAGGTTAAGATCATAAAATGTGGACAAATGGAATCGTATATGCTTTCAAAGGGTGACTTTATAAGAAAGTGTCCTGAAGGTGATTGTTACAGTGTAAGGAATTTTAGAATGATAGGAAGTTTCTCGAGTTAGCCTTCATGCAATTTTGTAGTTTAAAACATAAAATTCATCCAGAATTTAAAGATTTAGATGCCTTCCTAAATTGTTACAATGCTTTATCAAATCTATGACTTCTATGTAACACAAACCAGTGGTCAAATGTAAAACAATATATTGTAGATTTACTGTAGGTTTTCAACCTTTTTTAGATTTGTGCATGTGAGCATTTTTATAATGTAATTACAGTCACCACAAGGTTAGCTTTTTTAATTGCCAACAGTAATGCATGTCACACT
This sequence comes from Hystrix cristata, assembly GCA_004026905.1. Taxonomy (NCBI): domain Eukaryota; kingdom Metazoa; phylum Chordata; class Mammalia; order Rodentia; family Hystricidae; genus Hystrix; species Hystrix cristata. The sequence goes on along the minus strand of PVJO010030388.1, from coordinate 165 downwards.
AATATGTAGTGGCTTTTTCAAGGCCTAGTCCCAGGGAAAACGTTTTGTAGAATATAGGGGAGTGGGAGGAAGGGAAGGAATAACTTTTTATTTAAAGTTAATTTCTGCACTATAATTTTTTTCGATTACCTGCATGAATAGTAATGAGGACTATTTTGTGACTTT
>PVJO010030387.1:0-15573 GCA_004026905.1 Hystrix cristata | reverse complement strand
GTTTCTCTGATATGAGAAACCATAACTGTAAATAAGGACAAAGAGGTGTAATAAATATTATATAAAAAGAAGATAATATACAAAGGAGAGGAGTACTAGAAAGAAAGAAGGGGGAAAAGCAGAAAGGCAACAAAGGAAAGAAAAGGGAAAGGGAAAATATGGAAAATTATGAATAAACCTGCTGTAAATAGGGAGGGAGAGAACAGAGGGGAGGGGCGGGGGAGAGGGGGGAGAACCAAGATGCATCATGTACAGGTACAAAATAAATGTGATGAATGTGACCATTGTATGTAAAATGTACCAATACATGTTCTTGGTTTAAAATAAAAAATTTTTAAAATTTTTTTTAAAAAAGAAGCAGACTGGCAGAATGGGTCAAGAAGCAAGACCCAGATATATGCTGAATACAAGAAACACATTTAATTCAAAAAGAAATTCATAGACTGAAAGTCAAAGGATGGAAAACAGTATTTCATGTGACAGGAACCCACAAAAAAGCAGGGGTAGCCATTCTATTTGCAGACAGAATGCATTTCAAGCCAAGACTCATTAAGAAAGACAAAGAAAGTCACTACATCCTTGTAAAGGGAACAATCCAAGAAGAAGAGATGACAATCATAAATATATATGCACCTAATACCAGCACGCCTAATTACATACAACAAATATTGACAGACATGAAAAACCAAATAAGCACCAATATGATTGTAATAGGGGACTTCAGTACCCCACTGTCACAAATAGACAGATCAACTAGACAAAAAGTCAGCAGGAAAATGTCAGAACTAAACCAAACTCTTGAACAAATGGACCTAGTAGATGTATATGGAGTATTCTACCCCACAACATCAGAATACACATTCTTTTCAGCTGTACATGGGACTTTCTCCAAAATAGACCACATACTACCTCATAGAACATGCTTAAGTAAATGCAAAGGAATCGAAATTATCCCATGCATACTATCAGACCATAGTGCATTGAAACTGGAAATAAACAGCAAAAGGAACCACAAAAATTCCATAAACATATGGAAATTAAATAGCACCTGCCTGAAAAATCAGTGGGTCAAAGAAGAAATTAGACAGTTTCTACAATTGAACAATAGAGCCAATGCAACCTACCAAAATTTGTGGGACACAATGAAAGTAGTTCTCTGAGGGAAATTTGTAGCATTGAACCCCCATATCAGAAAAACAGAGCAAAATGTAATAAATGTGATCATTATATGTAAAATGTACCAATACATGTTACTGGTTTAAAATTAAAAAAAAAAAGAAAAACAGAGCAAGCTCAAATAAACAACCTAATGTTGAACCTCAAGCTTCTAGAAAAAGAACAACTCAAACCCAAAGCTGGTACAAGGGAGAATATTATAAAGCTCAGAGCTGAAATTAACACAATTGAAACTAAGAAAACCATACAAAGAATCAATGAATCAAAGAGTTGGTTCTTTGAAAAATTAAATAAAATTGACAAACCCTTAGCCAACCTTATAAAATAAAGACTCAAATTCATACAGTTAGGTATGAAAAGGGTGAAATCACAACAGATCCTGCAGAAATCCAAAAGATCATCAATACCTACTTCCAGAACCTGTATTCTAATAAGATCGAAAATACAGAATAGACAGATTTCTAGATACATATGAATTGCCAAAACTGGATCAAGAAGGTATAAAAACTCTAAATAACCCAATGTTAGCCACTGAAATTAAAGAATTAAAAACCTACCAACAAAGAAAAGCCCAGGTCCTGACAGATTCACTGCTGAATTCTACAAGAAATTTAGAGACGATTTAATGCCACTAATTCTCAAACTCTTTAACAAAATTGCAACAGAAGCAATACTCCAAATTCATTCCTGGAAGCAAGCATTACCCTGATACCAAAGCCAGAGAGGGATCCAACAAAAAAAGAGAACTACAGGCCAATCTCATTAATGAACATAGATGCAAAATTCCTCAGTAAGATACTGGCAAACAGAATGCAACACATTATCAAGAAGATTATACACTATGACCAAGTAGGATTCATGCCAGGGATGCAGGGATGGTTCAACATACGCAAAGCAATAAATGTGATACACCATATTAACAGAGCCAAGGACAAAAACCATATGATCATCTCAAGAGATGCAGAAAAGGCATTTGACAAGGTCCAACACCCATTCATGATAAAAGCCCTGCAGAAAATTGGAAGAAACGGTCTTTATCTCAATCTGATAAAAAGCCATCTATGACAAACCAACAGCCAACATCATACTAAATGGTCAAAAACTAAAAGCCTTCACTCTAAAATCCGGAACAAAACAAGGATGTCCGCTCTCACCACTCTTATTCAATATAGTTCTGGAAACATTAGCCAGAGCAATTAGACAAGAGAAAGAGCTAAAAGGAATAAGGATAGGAAAAGAAGAAGTCAAATTATCATTATTTGCAGATGACATGATACTCCATATAGAAGACCCCATAAACTCCATCAAAAGACTTCTAGATTTAATAACCAAATTCAGCAGTATAGCTGGATACAAACTCAGCACTCAGAAATCAACAGCATTCCTGTACACAAACAACAGACTCACCGAGAGAGAAATAAGGGAAACAACACCTTTCACAATAGCATCCAAAAAAATGAAGTACCTAGGAATCAATCTAATGAAGGAGGTAAAAGGTCTATACAACAAAAACTACAGTACTTTGAAAAAGGAGATTGAAGAAGATACCAGAAAATGGAAAGATATCCCTTGCTCCTGGGTAGGAAGAACCAATAAAATAAAAATGACCACACTCCCAAAACTGCTATATGGATTTAATGCAATCCCAATTAAATTACCAATAGCATACCTCACAGAATTAGAGAAGACAATCCTAAAATTTATTTGGAACCAAAAGAAACCTAGAATAGCAAAAGCAATTCTGGGCAACAAAAGCAAAGCAGGGGCCATCACAATCCCTGACCTAAAACTATACTACAAAGCTGTAATAAAAACAGCATGGTACTGGCACAAAAACAGACCCCAGGACCAATGGAACAGATTAGAAGATGAAGAAACAGGTTCAAACACTCTCAGTCACCTTATCTTTGACAAAGAGGCCAAACGACCTCACTGGAAGAAAGACAGCCTCTTTAATAAATGGTGCTGGAAAAACTGGCTTTCCACATGCCGAAGGTTAAAACTAGACCCACATCCTTCCCCATGCACTAAGCTAAAATCAAAGTGGATCAAAAATCTAAATATTAAACCAGAAACACTAAATCTATTGGAAGATAGAATAGGTAGAACTCTTGAAGACATAGGTGTAGGCAAGGACTTTATGCACAAATCCCCAGTTGCCCAGGAAATATCACAAAGAATCAACAACTGGGACCTGATCTTATTAAAAAGCTTTTGCACAGCAAAAGAAACTACCAACAGAGAGAAGAGACATCCCACAGAGTGGGGGAAAAGTTTTTGCCAGCTATTCCTCTGCCAAAGGACTAACATCCCGAATATATAAAGAACTCAAAAATATCAGACTCCCCCAAATTTAAAGACCCAATCCAAAAGTGGGCAACTGAAATGTATAAACACTTCTCAGATTATAAGAAGTAGAAACAGCAGATAGACATATGAAAGAATGTTCAATATCACTGGTCATTCGAGATGCAAATTAAAACCCTGAGATTCCACCTCATTCCAGAAAGAATGGCTATATAAACAAATCAGCCAATGACAAATGCTGGAGGGGCTGTGGAGAAAAAGGAACCCTTCTCCACTATTGGTGGGAATGCAAACAGGTGCAACCACTATGGAAATCAGTGTGGAGATTCCTCAGGGAACTAGGACTGGAAATTCCATTTGACCCGGCTATTCCCCTTCTTGGTATCTTCCCAAAAGAATTAAAAGCATCATACCGCAGAGATATATGCACACCCATGTTTATAGCAGCACAGTTTGTAATAGCTAAATCTTGGAAACAGCTTAAATGCTCATCAACAGCGGAATGGATAAAGAAAATGTGGTTTTTTAATACACTGGAGTACTACTCTGCAATAAAGAATGATAAGCTTGAGATATTCCTAGGTAAATGGATGCATCTTGAGACCATACTCTTAAGTGAAATAAATCAGACACACATGTTTAAATACCACATTGTTTCTCTGGTGTGAGAAACTGAAAGTGTAAACAAAGACTAAAATGTATTATATTGGGAAACGGAAGAAAAATGTCCAAATGGGAAAGGGAACAAGGGAGGGGGAAAGGAACAGAGGGACAAGAGAAATAAGAAATGGAAGGAAAAAATGGAAACAAAGCTTTTGTAAACAGGGAGGGAGGAGGGTGTGAGGGGAGGAGAATGGGAAAAAAAGAAGCAACAAGATAAGTCATGTACAGGTACAAATCCCCTATGATGAATGTTATCACTATGTACATCTAAAATGTACCATTAAAATAAGAAACAGCAACCTGCTGAGGGCGGGTCCTATTAAAAGATCTGCTCAATTCCTAGCCCGGTAGCATGTGTCAAAGGGAACAGGTGGCTGGAAAGCCGTGCTCACTTTTGAGGGTCACTGCGTGCCTGGGAAGGCCTGGATGGAGCTAACAGAAGCCAAGAAAGAGCCAGAGAGTTGGCAGGAGCTAGAGTGCTGCAAAGAGTGAGAAAGACTTCAAGTCCCCGGTGGTAGGTGACCCAGGTCTTTTAAAAACAAGGACCAGCACACATACTCATTCATTCACTGCAGAGTATACAAGGCGAGCTTGTATATCCAATTGGAAATTGTTTGTGTGGTTATGATGTACACTTTGCTCCATCCATGGCATATCCCTCTTCAGAAGCTTACTTCACTTAGGTTTTGTTTTCGTTCTCTATGTAGAAGTGGAAGAAGGAGGAGCTGGACGACATCTGGGGAACAAAGCCAGATGTCACAAGAACCAAGGCCCCCCCAGAACCTCTGGCCCCGACTTTCTGCTGGGTGAGAAGTGCAACCCCACTAGTACCCGGGCCCAGCTCAGGCCAGGAGTCAGCCCCACACACATCCCAGGAGCCCCGAGGTCTCCCCACAGCAGGGAGGACGGCCCCGCATGCTCCACAAAGGCTGGTCCCCACGGCCAGCGGGCTCGGGGGCTGCATATGACCAGGCATCACAAAAAAGGCAAGAGCCAAATCTGTTCCATTCAGTCTTTATTTATAGCAAAGTACATAACGTGGTCATTTTTTTAACTACTAACAATAAAGGCAAAGCAACAAAAAGAAAAGGGGGGAGAGCAAGCATCTTAAAGGGAAAGAAAAGCCCAGTCTACCCAGCTGCTCACCTCGATCCTGAGGCAGAACTCACCGCCTTGGACAGTGACAGACAGCTGGTCTGTCGTGCCCATCACCTGCACCTGGGACAAGGAGGGCAGCAGAAGCCCCGAGGTGGAAAGGCTCCAGATGCATCCCAGCGGCACCTTTCCCAACCTGCTTTTATCTGGTACCCCAAATGTCTCCCCGCTCCACTCCAAGGACCAGGATGGCAACCAAGTCCAGCTGCCCCTTCCTGGAAGCGCTGTCCTGCACCCCAGGACCAGCCCCCACCTCCTGCCTACAGCTGCGTGGTCCACCGTGCTGGGATCCCTGGCAGGCACACAGCCTCCAGAGCGGTGGAGAATGTCTCCCTGCAAAAGCCCACTTCGCTTCAAGAGTCTCGGACACTGGTCTGGTCAAGGTTGCTAAATCAAGGAAGCTGCAGACAGCAGAAAGGGAGCTAACACACAACCAACCAGGCTCAGGTCCCCCCACTTCCGACTACTCGCGGATCACACAAGCCTCTGGTCTGACCCAGTGGCCTCCAGAAACTGGCACCTGCCCTGGGCATGGCGACAAGGATGCAATGCTAAGCACAGGAGAGGCAGGAGCCAGCTTCCCCATGCTGTGCGCAGGAGACTCCTCCCTCCCCTGCCCTGCTGCCCTTCCACATGGACCCCGCTGCCTCCCTACCCTGTCCACTCCGAAGGACACAAGGTCAGGATGCTTTTACCCTTCTCAGAGCCCCGTCTTTGCTCATCCCAGTCTCAGGCTGCCCAAGAATAAGAAACTCAGGTCAGCAGACGGGGCATCAGCATGATGGAGTATCAGGCTAGGCCCTCCTGTGACCCAGTGTGGACGTCTGTTCCCTAGACACCCAGTCCACAGAGGGAGAAGCAAGCACCGTTGGGTGGCTCTGAAGTCAAGGGATTCCCACACACGTGCATCCAATACTGCGTCGCTGTGTACTGCCTCATTCCTGCACGGCACAGTGCCCCGATGACAAATGTCATGGCTTCCAGTCTAATCATTTTACCTAATTCTAGTGGCACTGGAGATCCAGAGATCCCTAAAGGACTCCAACCATAATCTGCCCTAGAGAAAGCTCAAGTGCAGACACGCAAGCGGCTAAAATGCTAGGTTCCCACAGAAGGCAGAGCCTCCCAACCCTTCGTTTCCCTTCCTTTCCCCGGACAGTGTCACAGCACCCAGCCAGCCGCCAAGGACTGGCGGTCACTTCACAAGGCGGCCGGGATAAGGCCGCCCTAGAGCTGTGCCCCAAGCTAGGAGCGGGTGGCTCGGAGATCCTGGGGCCTTGGTCCCAGCCCCACAGGTAGATAAACAAGGAAGCGGCTTGGCGAGCAGAGGCTCGGAGATGAGAAGAATCCCTCTTCCCAGGCAGTGGGATGGACGGCCAAGGCACTAAATGGTTTGGCACCGGGGAACTTCAAGTAAAGTTGAGCATGCGACCCCCTGAAGGCCAAGATGCCCCCAGACTGAGGCGGACGTCCTTGGCACAGAGGCCCAGTGAGGCCAGCACCCTGTGTCCTTAGAGTCTTGATCCAGGCCTACATCCCCCTTCACCCCAGAACTGTGCACAGCACAACCAGGAAGATGACAGGCTGCTCGACAGCGGTGAGCCAGGCTGCCCTTCCCGCAGGCACAAGGGGATGCCCTGCTTTGTGCAACTGGTCCTGTCCCTGGGAACGGTCACCAGGACCTGCGGCACAGCCTCTCGCATGGCTCAGGGTGGTGGCAAAGCTCCGTTGAGGACTAGGGTTGACTTTATTGAAATAGCCAAACAGATTTGGAGACAAACTGAATCCAAAAAAGAGGAATCGAACTAAAGGCGCACTGAGTCTGAGAGGGAGGCTCAGTGAGCCTGGCCAGTAAGAGTCACAGTTACCTGCGTGGCTTGAACAGGCTCAAGAGCCACACGGTGAGAAGGCTCTCCAAGGGGTGTCGGGTGATGGCAGCCATGGGGAGCAACGAAGGCCGTAGGCATTCACCACCGACATGACAAGCTCTGGTTCTTCTGCAGCAAGATGCTGAGGCTTAGGACTCTACCGTCAGACCTCCTCTCCCCCCTCCGTCTCCCCAGTCCCTCCGGCCCTCCTAGCGGAAGGTCAGGAATCCACTACCTCCTCCTCACAAGAAGCTCCGCTGGTGAGGAAGCTCTCTAGAGAGCTGGACACCACACCCAATGTTTCCCACCTAAAACTCCAACTTAGGTACTCACGCTTTAAAATACTTTCTCAGAAAGGTTTTCTTTTCCCCAGGCCCCTCCCACCTGGCGGTTGCTGCATTCACATGGCGATGTGGTTAAGTCAATCACCCTGCCCTGTGTGTGGTGACCTGAGAATCTCTGGTGAGAGGTACATGCCACCGCAATGTACATTCCGCAGGTCACAGGGAGTAAGAGCTACTGGCCTTCAAGCGGGCACAGCTCCTCTGCCACCCAAGAAAGGCTGCCAGCCATCATTCTCTAGATGCCCCCAGTCAAAGCCCAGACTCCAGGGTCCATTCTGTGTTCCTGAAGACAGGAGAATGCCCAGGGAATCTGATCAGCCACTTCCCTGGGGGACGAGAGGACACTGGAGCAGACCTGGATCCACTCCCTCCTCCCCCAGTTCTTCCCTGAAAGCCTGGCCAGAGAAGGAGAGGCAGAGAGATGGAGAGAGGATGGAGTCACGAGCTGTCCAAGCAGCCAGACTCGGGGAGCAGGACAGGAAGGGACGCAGAAGACTTGCTCTTCTCGGTGGGCCTGTTCCCTGAGTTTGATTTTTGAGTTGAGATCTCACCTAATTTCAACTCAAAAAAAAGACAAGAGTGTCCCTCATCAATATGTCATCAAGCACCAACTTCAAGGAGGTGGCATGGGACAGAGGAGGCAGTCCGGGGTTCCAAACCATCAACGTGAGCTCCACTGGTGTTGAGAGCAAGGGGACATCTGCGGCTGTCCTCCACTCGCTGGACACCTCACCAGGTCCCTTCAACGTCACTCTTGCACCAGGCCCCAAACACTCAAGCACAGGCCCTGCAAAATACTTACGCCAAACAGCTTTACAGTATTTGTACATTTACACAAAAATAGATCCTTTTATATATATCTATATATAATATGTATTTATAACTGGTTACACGTTGGATTCATAATTAGGCATCACCAGTAGTAGTTGGCACAGTTTGTCACTCAAGCGCGAGGTCAAGTTCTCTTTGATTTCACCGTTCCAAAGTACAAAAAGGAATAAAGGAAAAAACCAAAGGCATGTCATCTCCGTGGTGTTTCTTAAATACAGTAACGTCCTAGGAAACGCTATGTACAGGTGCACGGTGCCCCTCGGAGATGGGCGGGGTCAGTGCGGCCGGCTGCTGGACTCCGACGTCTGCCTCTTGCGCGCAGGCGTGTAGCCGTTGAGGCAGCCGTTGGTCTGCCGCTTGGACAGCCCTCCGTTGAGTATGTCCTGGATATGCTGCACAATGAGGTTGATGGCCACTGCGGGGGTGGAGAGCAGCAGGTTAGGGCGGGTGCAGAGGGGAGAGAGGGACACAGGCGAGGCAGTGGGCACCTGGGAACTGGGACAAAGGCCACCCGAGGGCAAGTCGCTCGGCCCCCGGGCCCTGCAGGAGTGTTCTAAGGGGCAAGCCAGCCGGGTCTACCAAGTGGGGTTCATCAGGCGATCCTAGAGTCCCTGCCAGACAAACATTCTGCAGGCCTGACAGCTAGCCAGGGTTCTGCCACTGCCGTTAGCCAAGACAGCCCTGTACAAAGAACCTACAGCTTCCATCCCACCCTCAAAGGCACAGGCCAAAGTTGCCTTATACTAGCATCAGAAATAAGTAGACACTCCAGCCACCCAGTCACTGTTAACACCACCAAAAATAGAATAAACACCAAGTGCTCTAAGATCTGATGCAGGAAGACACAGTGTCCCTCTGGAAACAGGAAACAGGACAAAAACAAACTGAGGGCCAGCCCACCCAACAAGCGGACTGGACACTTAAAAACACCAGTGTCACGAAAACCAAAGACAGGCGGCAAGATAGCTCCAGGTCAAAGGAGAATATATCAATGGCATCAGTGATGGCTGCACTGAGGTTTTGTTTGTAGGGTTTTGTTTTGTTTTTTTGAGCCAGAGTCTCACTATGTAATTCAGGCTGGTTTGAACTCACTCTGTAGCCCAGGCTGGCCTTGAACTCACAGCAATCCTCCTGCCTCAGCCTCCCAAGTGCTGGGATACAGGCATGTGCCATCATGCCCAGCTGCACTGTGGTTTTGAATGAGAATGTCCTTGTTCTTTTAAAAACACACAATGCAGGTGTTGGGGATTCATCTTAAGTGGTAGAGCACTTGTTTAGGAAGTACAAAGCCCTGAGTTCAATCCCCAGCACCCACTACGCCCTCGAAAAAAAATAAAAAATAAATACAATGAAATATGAATCACTGTGATGAACTCTCAAACAGCTCAGCAAATAAATAATTTTTTCTCTTTCAACACTAGGGATTGAACCTAGGGCCTCTGCACCATGCTACATCTTCAGCCCCTTTTATTTTTTATCTTGAGACAGGGTCTCACCAAATTGCTACGTTGCCTGGGCTGGGCTCAAACTTTTGATCCTCCTACTTCAGCCTCCCAGAGTGTGTGCATCACCACTCCTGGCTAAAATACACTTTTTAAATGAAGGAAAAATGAAAGAGATTATAAAGAGAATGTGAAGACATAGCGCGGCAGAGTGATCTGCAAGGTAGGACCCCATGTCAAAGTCCAGAGATGGTCCCTTCCCAGACAAGCCAAAACACGTAACTAAATACATCATTACAATCAACCAGCTCCTTTCCAGAAGGGCCGCATGATGGCCCAAGAGCATCCTGAATCAGTGTGCTTTGGTTGAAAAGTGGCCTCAGATGCAACTACCCACATGTCACCACTAGGTGGCGAGAGCAAATGGCAGCCTATGGCCGCCTACTTCTGCAGAAGAGCACGTGTTCCTATCTGTCGCTGCACACCTCCGTACACATACCCAGGAGCCTGTCCCAGAGGGCAGCCACGTGGGCACAAGTGCCCTTCTGACTCAGTCACAGACCGCAGAGCCCAGCGGGGTCACCACAGCCTGCCCCAAACCCCGGTGGCTAAAGGGCAGAAGTTCTGTCTGCCAGGGGCCACCCCATGAGACTCACCCAGATTATCTGCACCTCTAGGAATGATCACATCGGCGTACTTCTTTGTCTATGGAGAAAGACATTTACAGTGAATTACTGCGGGAATTCAGAGGCCCCTGACCCTGCCCTGCCCCCAGGGAATGTGGCGAGGCCACCCTGCCTCTGGCGCAGCTGGAAGCTTCAGCTACAATGGCGTTCAAAACCCCACAGCCAGGCATGTGGAACCGGGCAGGTAGGGAGGAGCCTTGTCCAGCTGAAAGCTGAATGGGAGAAGGGAGGCAGAGAACGAGGCCAGAGCAATGAGGAAGGGGGGCTTGTATGTGGTCCCAACTGACAGGTGAATGAATCAAAACCAACTTCTAATTACCCATCCTGTGTTTTCATTTGCATCTATCTTATAATAAACCAGCTTTTTCTTGAGGTGTTTTGGGAGTCTTTTTGTTTTTGTTTGCGATATTGGACATCAAACCCCGGGCCTCACACACACTAGGCAAGTGCTGTACCACTATATTCCCAGCCTTTGAGCTTTTATTGTTTAACCTCATTTGTTCACCTACCACCTGAACAAAGAACATAGTCTTTAAACCAAACACTTAAGTGTTTCCGACACCAGGACAAATGTAAATTGGAAGACCCCAAATTTAGCCAGGTGTGGTCATGCACAGCTTAAATCCAGCGACTCTAGAGCTGAAGGCAGGAGGATTACAAACTTAAGGCCACCCTGGGAAATTTAGTGAGACCCTGCCTCAAAACAAAAAGGGCTGGGGATGTAGCTCAGAGACAGAGCACTTGCCTGCCATGCATGAGGTCCTGCGTTTAACCCCCAGGACTACCAAAAAGAAAAGGAAAAAAAAGAAAAAAAACTTAAGGACTGGGAATTTAGCTCAGTGGTTAGAGTGCTTGTCTTGCAATCACAAGGCTCTGAGTTCGATCCCCAGCACACACACACACACACAAAAAAACCTTAAAAGAGGGTTAGTTCACCCTGGACAGTTTAAAGATAACAATATTCACTCCCAGCCCCAGAGTAAAGATTTTTTAAAAGTAAGCCACACTTAAGGAGGGCATAAACAAGCATAGTCTTCTTTTGTGTGTATTTTATTTTGATTTACTGAGATGATGCTGGGGGCCATTCTACAAATAAGTTCATCCTAGCAATTAAGCCAAGCGAACAGGCCCGATGCCTCCCGTGCACGAGCAGCCCTGGGCCAGGGACTGCACACATCCAACTGCATCAGACCCAGCCCCAACCTGAACTTCATGGACATCTGTCAGGGCCAAGCTCCTGACTTACAGGGGAGGAGCTTGCTTCCCCTGGGGACCAAGGAGCTTCATGGTGGGAAGAGGCAGAAACCACCAGGAAAACATTTGTCTAGAACCTTCTACTCCCTTCCAACTACATAAAATAGCAGAAAACGGGCAGGGAAAAGGATGAAACCCAATGTGAATTCACTCTATGTTCATGGTACGAAGGGGAAAAGATCAGCAAGTTCCTCAGATAACTAAGTGGATGGAAAGAATTTCACGGCCCCTGAACCCCCAGCAGCCTCTTCCCAGAAACCAACTCTTGTAACCCAAACCGCACCCAGACACTGGACACAGGGGCAAGACTACTCAGGCTGACTCAGTCCACCTGTCCCTGATCAGAAACAAAGGCCCAGCCTGACACAGACTTAAAGAAACAGGGCCAGCCCGGGAACACATTCTTCCAAGAGAGGAAGAAGAAAGAAATCATTGTCCGCAGGACAGAGAATTCCCACAGACCAGGCTCCAGTCCTCCCAAAAGACCTTACTCAGCACCAGGTTTTAACTCCCAACCACTCCTCTGCTTGTCCGTGTGTTTAAGGTAAAATCTAAAAATTCGGTAAAGGGTTACATTTTTTTAAAAATTGGTTACAGTAAAAGACACACTGCCATTTATCCCTCCGTGCTTGCCACTTTCTGAAGCAGTTCCGGAAGTCTTTAGTTGTGCTGTCATGGCTGCCTCAATAGCCTGAATCAACTCAAAACATTTCCCTTTCACGGCCTTTTTGACTTTGGGGAAGAGCTGGAAGTCACAGGGTGCAAGACTCAGTGAATGAGGTGGCTGAGGACACACAGGGATGTTTTTTCAAGACTGCCTTTCGGTTCAGTGGCACTTGGCAGCAGCACTCACCATTTTCTATTTCACAACTCGCAAAGACACGAAAGAGGACTTTCAGAACTGCTTTAGAAAGCGGAAAGAACAAAGCTGGGTGTGGTGGTGCACACCTGTAATCGCAGCACTCAGGAGGCTGTGGCAAGAGGATCGCCCCACATTTAAGGCCAGCCTGGGCTACGAAGCCAGACCCTGTCTAAAAAAGAAAAAAACGAAAAAGAAAGTGGCAAGCACGATGGGATAAATGTGTTTGACGAGAGGGGGAGTATTCTGAGGATTAATACCAATGTGTCTTCTACTGTAATAAAAATTTTAAATTTAAACATTCACAGTGCCTTTCATCATCTCTCATAATTAAGCCCGTAATTTGGCTGAGCTGGGGAAGGCACGATGACTCGGGTGTAGTATTCTCCAGAGGTGACCACTTCTCTTTCCAAGCCTAGGCTGCGCCCATTTCCTCCCCTACCGCAGCCCCAGGCCAGGGCACCCCTGCTGTCCCGCACACGCCCCTCAACATGCCCCTGCCCGCCTTTCCCAGATGCAGCACGTGTCTCCTGAGCCAAGGGCTGCCCCTTCTGTCTCTGCCAGAGCCTCCCTGGGCATCCGCAGCTGCCGCAGGGAAGACTGCTAAGTCTATGCCAGGACAGAAGGACGCTCTTCCAGTGCAGCACAGCACTTCCGGGGGGAAGGGGGGGTGTGATGTCAGTAGTCAGCAAGGAAGGGACCACCATGGGCGGCACCTCGCTTCACCCTGCTACACCCTCTAGCACCTCCTCAGGCAGAGGGCTATCAGCAGCTACAGGGACCCCTCACTCAGCATGGGCTGTCGCAGGGCCCCACCAAGCAAGAAGTGCAGAATCTGCTGGGAGTCACGAGTCAGCCGGAGGGCTGGCCCATCCCCGAAGGGCTCTCCAGAGGAAGGAGGGCAGACAGCCCAGGCTGCAAGCTTCTGCAACTTCACGATGGGATCACTCAGAGAGCGAGGTTCAGGACTCGGGCTGCTCCAGCAAGTGAAATTTTCTGTTCTATATTCAGCAAAAACAAACCAAGAACACAACTCACTGGCAAGCAGAACTCCTCAAAGGCAGGCTTGACAAATGTAATGTACTGCGATAAAATCTGCTCCAGGTCCCGCCCTCTTTCACTGATGTCCCTTAATACTGGAAGAGAAGGAAAAACAAGAAAACGTCACAGAAGCCAGCAGCACGCGCCCGCCCTCCCCTCAGCGACCAGGCTCCTGGTTGCTCCGGATGAATCACAAGCTGGCCTCCTCAGAGGCTTTACCAAGAGCCCAGCAGCAGCAGCTTCGGAAAAACACCTTTTTTTTTTTTTTTTTTGAGACGGGGTCTTGCTCTATAGTCCAGGTCAGCCAAACTCACTATGTAGCCCAGTCTGGCCTCAAATTTGAGATCCATCTGCCTCAGCTTCCCAAGTGCTGGGATTACAGGCCGGTGCCACCACGTTTGGCAACAAATGACATGTCTAAGTTTTACTACTGTCAAATTCTGCTTCAAAATGTTCTCTCAAAGAAAACGGCTGCCTGACTGAAGACTTTAAGATGACTTTCACCGAATGAAATTTTAGTGGGGGCGGGGGGATCAGGGCTGGGGACTGAGCTCAGCGGTTAGAGTACTTGCCTTGCAAGCATAAGGCCCCGAGTTCCATCCTCAGCTCCAAAAAAAAAAATCAGAACAGCCTGGGAGGCTCATTACAAAAGTGACCTGTCTGGGCCCACTCACCCTTGTGCAGAAGTACAAGGTCAGCCCACTGGGGTGCCCCTTACTGGTGGGGGGCAGGGAGCTGATGGTGGAAGAGCTTCCCCCTCACCTTGGGCAGACTTTTGAAAATCTCAAATCCTCAGTGAGAGAACCATGAACTAGGAAATGGGGGACTGGGGCCACAAAGGCGCCAAGGTGACCCAGACTCACCACATTCCATCTTCTCTTGGTGCGTTTTATTCAAGGACTTTCACCAAACCTTTTTTTTTTTTTTTTTTTTTGGTGGTATTGGGGGTTGAACCCAGGGCCTTCACACTCAGCTACATTCCCAGACCTTTTTTCTTATTTTTTATTTTGAGACAGGGTCTAAATTGCTAAGTTGCCCAAGCTGGATAAGAACTTGTAATCCTCCTGCCTCAGCCTCCGAGAGTGCTGGGATTACAGGAATGTGCTACTGTACCCAGCTTCCCCAGACAGTGTTTAATCCAGTCTTTTGTCAAACAGTGGGAAAGAACCCGATCATCCTGGCACTGCCACTGCCCACAGAGCCGCCTAAACTGAGTTTCCCTAGGTATT
Organism: Hystrix cristata; assembly: GCA_004026905.1. Classification (NCBI taxonomy): domain Eukaryota; kingdom Metazoa; phylum Chordata; class Mammalia; order Rodentia; family Hystricidae; genus Hystrix; species Hystrix cristata. The sequence continues at coordinate 718 of PVJO010030387.1, read as the reverse complement.
TAGCTTGGGGATCAGTCTCCCCACCACCACAGCGCCTCTTCATTGCTGTCCCTCTAAGTCTTATTACTGAGCTGCTCCATCTGTCACTCCTGTCCCCAAAGGCTGCCATGTCCATTTACAATCATTCACAATGGCCTGACGGCTCCTTCTCAACCATCTCTCAGGTAAGACACTTGCATCCCGAGTGTGGGATAAAAATGTACAGGAACCCCCGTGAATGTACTTCAAGAAAGCCACATCGCTAAACAATTGTGTGCAAGCAAACACACACACGCACGCACACACTGGGAAGAAGAAAGTGTGTTACGGTTTTGATCCACATTCGTGAAACACCTGCAAAATCAGAGGGCCTGCAGACTGTCGGGAAGCCACGTTCCAGAAAGCTGGGTACCAGTGCAACCACCACCAGGCTTCCACACCAGCATCTGGACTTGCAAAGTGGTTTCCACACAAGCACAGCAATAAACACCTGGTGGGGCCCTATGTGTGGGGCTGGCCTCACCCCTCTGTGACTGCCAATCGGCCTCGGATCTGGCCGCAGTGCCCCCTAACCCAAAACGGCTCTCTGGGCACTGCTGCACAGCCCTGCTCCTGCTGCCTGTGGTCTGTAAGTAAACTGGGGGACGCAGCCAGGCAGGAGCCCCAGGGGGCCACCTCGGGGCTCACCCCAAGTGTCTCAGAGGACGCCACATGTAGCTAATGACTTCAAGCAGCCAAA
>PVJO010030386.1:0-15581 GCA_004026905.1 Hystrix cristata | reverse complement strand
TGAAAACAGAACTTATAGCCTGATGCACTCAATTTCCTTTTGAAACAAACAGGTCAGTTTTGGAAGTAAATGTTCAAAATTTATTTGGAGAGGTAGATCAATAACCCCTGATACCAAAGAAATTATTCAAATGGGAAGGGGAAAGAGGCAGGGGGAGGGGGAAAGGAACGGAGGGACAAGAGAAAAAATGGAAAAAAATGGAAACAATGCTTTTGTAAATAAGGAGGGAGAAGGGGCTCAAGGGAGGGGAGGGGAACGGACAAAAAGAAGCAGCAAGTCATATCATGTACCAGTACAAATCCCCTATGATGAATGCTATCACTACATGTATCTAAAATGTACCATTAAAATAAAATTTTTAAAAAACTCCTGATACCTTCTATTATCAGCATCATTATAACTATTATTAGTGAAATAGCTTTTTTAAAAAAAGAATATTTTTCCAAATAAAATATCTCAAGTTTAGGCAATACTTGATGTTGTACCCACTGCAGATAATACAAGAAAATCCCAAATAGACTTAATTTTTATTATTCTTATGTTCAAATTAAGTGTTAATTGTGATTCTAAAGCATCAAGTTGAGTGCTAAGTAACTTCTCTGAACCGCCTACATAACAAATTACATGGATTCCCCTTTAGTATTTGTGTATGACTACACAATTCTTTTAAACACACCAATTACACTGTAGTGATTTGTTTAGATATATGAATGGCCAACCTGATTACTCAAAGGCAAAGATTCTATGCTAGTAATTTGCTCTGCACTCAGCAGCTTCCACAGATTTCCAAGTATCTACCGAACACTGGCATCTTTCTCTTAGTCTGTACACAGTGTGACCTATATTCTGATAACTAAAAAGTTCACTCCATGAGAAATGCTTTTGGTATCAGTTATCACTGCACATTACCTAAAAGTCCTCTCTTCATTCTAGTAATAACAATAATTAAGTTGCCTATAATTCTAGATTTTTGTAATAAAGTAATTTGCCACAAAATACTACATTTTACATGATAAGTGGAATATGACTAAAAATGTGTTTTTTAAAACTGCTGAAAAACAAAAGGGGTAAATAGCAGCAGTGGAATAAACCACAACAGCAGCTCTTCAGTTTAATTCCACCACACCAGGAAGGCTGGGCATCTCTAAAACACAGGCTCAACAAATTCCTTCCTGCCACACATTTACTACTAGTGGAGAGTGAGGGATGAAATTAACACACAAAAGGTTTCTATTATCTACCAGCCATTCTTTCCTGGAAAACAAATGTGTCTGCCAAAGGAAATGAGTAAGGCACAAATAGAATGAAAGTTAAATTACTTTCTTCCTGCCTTCTATCTCTTTCTCTGGACTATCTAGGAGAGCAGCTTCCAAAAGCCACATTTTAGAATACAGCCATAACCTTTCAAGGTGGCCTACATTTCAGGGACAAGTCACTTCCCAAACCTGAAACACACAAGTGAGCAGAGAGGCAAAGACTGCCGGATGAGAGGGGGAAGGCACCGCCAATTGTTAATATGTATTTGACTTCTAAAATTTCAAGTTTATAATAAAAATCACTCAAACTATACAGGGAAAAAATCGATCCTATGGACAGACCAATTTTGAGGGTGATATAAATGTTCTAAAACTGAACAGTGGTAATGGTCACACAGCCATGAATTTACTTAAAAAGGTTTGACTACTACACTATATGTGTATTTATGGTATGTAAATTACATCCCAATAAAGCTGTTTAAAAATGCAGTTTTTTCACTCTTTCATTCTCCTGTAGCTGGTATCTGAGTCTGTCAGATAATTAGGTTAAATACTAGAAGACGTCAACTAACTGATTTTTGGATCAGCAAAAAAGATTTCTGAACATGGCTGATGCTTGGTGTTGGGTGTGGCCAACAGAAGAATGGAGAGGATTTTTTTTTTTTTCTGATGAAAGACTAGCTAAGCATACTACTTTTGGTATGTTTAATTGCAGGTCAAGGTAGAAATACTTATGTACTAAAAACATACAAAATTAGCAGAAATGATGTATGTTTCGTCTGAATTAGGACAAGTGCAAAATGAGAAATTTAGAATAGATTTCAATAATTTAACCTCTAAATGCCTAAATGAACTAGTCCTAACGTTAGTAATTTTGCTTTAGCAATCCTCTTGACTCAGCCTCCCAAGTGCTGGGATTGATTACAGACATGCACTACCAGGCCCAGCTATTTGTCCACATTGTTTTTAACAAGAGGTTTCCAGTATTTAATGAGTCTAGAAAGGGTGTACACAAACACACATGCACGCCATAATTGGTAGGTTAGCTTATCCTTAGTTTTTTGAGCTACAAAGTCATTGTTGGACACAACTTCAAAGAAAGTATTTGTAAATTTGACATCTGTAACTACCTATCACGGAAAGACATTTCAAAATCAAATGTGACTGCTGACAAGGGTATGGGTGGACCACTGTATGAGCGGAGATGGCCCAACTGGTAAATAAGAGGGAGGCTGTCAGCAGATCTTGTGTGTTCACAGTGCTTAAGGCCAGAAGGCTCACTGGAAGGCACTGCATGGCCTATCTGACAATCACCTAATTTACCCTAAAGGCAGGAGGAAAGGTTTTATTTAGTTTTCTTGAAAGAACACATGCTTGAAATTAGTATTCTGTGATTATTACTCTGTGTGTTTCTCACTGGAGACATCTGCATAAATGAGGACCTCAAATGTTCTTTCTTTTAAAGCACCAGTATATAGACTGGCCCTATCACTTCTGATTATATTAATTCACGTTTTCATTTAGTAGATATATATGATTTCCAAATATGATTTTTTTCACTTAGGATTTTGGAGCAGGCTTATCAGTCCTTGGCTTCCATTCTGGTCCCTAAATCTGCACCCCTCTTCACAATGCAGGGGGCATGCCGGGTTGCAGGCTGCTCCTTAACTACGGAAGCAAATCGATAGCAGCTGAATGCCATCTGCTTCGGGCCGCAGAACAGAACCAAAGTGTAAGTCATGCATCTTCCCTTATTGAAAGGTTATTTTATGCAAGTAAACAATTCATCGTCTTCTTGCACGCTTGATGCTCATTTACCAGGTTGATCAATAAAATATGCAAAACAACAAAAAAATTGAATCCTAAGAGTAGTTCTGATGCCAGCGTGATAGTTAATCAATACCCAGCCTCCGTTTGCTAGGGCAACTGGCGGGGGTCTCCTATTGTAACCTACGAAATCCAGACCAGGAGACACTGCTCTTTCAGAAAAGACTGTTTCAGAAGAGAGAGACATTACATTCACCCTGTAGATTAAACAGAACACATTCTCACTGAATTAAATCAAAACTCTAACATCAACAGGCTTGAATGTTACTGATCCACACCAGTACTTCCCAAAGCTCAAGAAAAAGCAATTCTGGGTCACGTGTCTTTCAGAATCTCAAAGAAAAATATTGGGTGAGATCACTGACACTGGACCTTGGGATAGCAACTCTTCCGGCCTTTCCCAAGCTCTGCCTTATTAAGTCTTGGTTTTCAATGTATTCATGTTTCAGGTGAACTCAGTTTTTCTTCTAAAAACAAACTGCAGTGGGAATTTCTTGTGCACAGTGTTTCTTTTAGTTATACCACAAGCTGCCTTGTTATATTAAATCTCTTGACAATTGATTCAGGCAGAATACTTTTCTCCCAACAAAGAAAACTATATCATCTCACAGACACTACTGTGTAAAAGCCCTCAATTCAAGACTGTTTCCTGACAAAATACAAAGCACTAAAAAAGCTGGAAATTTTCCCTTTTTTAACTGGCTCCTGCTGAATTGTGAGTTTTTGTGTAGCAGCACAGGAATAAAAATAAGATATGATAAATTAGGTATCCTCCTAGAAATTCTGAAAAGCAGTTTGACAGAAAAGCACTGCTATGTAAAATAAGAAGTGCTTCAAGAAGATGACTTTTCTTTTAGTAGGTTTTCACATTTTCTGAGTGAAATTATGAAAATGACAAGTTATCTGTTCTTTAGTTTTCCAGATAACTATTATAACCCAGTTAAAAAATCTATCTTTTTATTCTTTACCCTGATCTATCAAAATTCACCACACTTGTAAACATTTCTCTAATCATTAATTTGTATTATTCAATAAATACATTTTACCCTATTTTTCCACATGTACAACAACACGCATTCTTACCTAAGTGATATAAGGGGAGAATGAGGAGTGTTGTTTATTGTGTAGAAAGAAGTATGCAAAATCTTAATATGATATCTTTGGTATGAAGAAAACAATGAAAAAATCCACCAAATTGCTAGCAATACATTTTTATATGTCATATTGTGTCAAGTACTATTACAAATACTTTTCAAAATATTTAACTGAGATTAAAGTCTCCCCAAAGCTCTCCATTTATGAAACAATTTAAATTCTATAACACTGACTGCAGGAAGTAATTTCTTTGTGATATTCCTAAGCTTCATAAAAATTCAAACAATAGAATTTTCTGTCTATTATTTTGAAATCATTATTCTAGAACTGTACCTAATTCATCTCAGATTTTTAAATCATTACATAAAAATATTTAAATACTTATTTAAGCCAAACAATTGTGATGAAATTAACAACAGCATGACTACAGAGTGAAGTGGCTTTGAGTCAATGACCCAACCCGTGGCCAGGGTATAATTTAAAGGCAGAAATTTCCAGTGCATGCACCGTTAGCCACAGTGAACCTGTTACTGCTCTAAAGGGAATTGTTTGCCTCTTATTAGATTTTCTGCAGCACAGCCATAAGTGATAAATGTACTGCTGTACTCACTGTCAAGTTAATCAATGCTGCCAAAGTTTTGTTGACCTAACAGTAATCCATAAAGCGAGCAGCATTTTCTCTATCCCTATGACATCTCAGTCCACAGAAGGGCTACGAATCTAAAAGTAGCTGTACACAAGAAAGAGTGTATGTGGTGGTGGTGGGGGGGTGACTGAAGCCAAAGAAGGTTGATAGGATAAGCAGAATGGATGATTTTCAGAATTAGCAGGTATATGTGTTCCTTGTCCTGATGAAATAGCATTTAAAATATAGCCACGAATAAAAATTCACATTTGCTGTTCAAAACCTAATGAACAACTGTCCTAATCAAAGGTGATTGCTTCCACAACCCGCCTTCCTCACTTCAAAGCAAAACAAAGTAAACCACTCTAAACCTTTGAGAATCTGAACACTACATAGTCATGTTTAGTGTATGGTCTTTGCCTATCTACAGTTCAATGCACTGATCAAACCCAGTACAGGGCACCAGTAATAAGAATGGTAATGTGGACAAGAAAAAAAAAGTCCAAACTCTGCTTCACTGTAAATCAGAGGATGTGAAAGACACGACCATTAGAAACAAGAAAAGGAAACAACAGGAGAGGAAAAGCTGCCCTGCAAACAAACTGCTGCCTGCTTTCACGAGCAATTACAGACATATGAAATATGAATTGCAATTGATTTTTTCTTCCTGGGGTCACTGTGCTCTGTGTTTTCCACACTCTGGGCATTTATTTGGGCAGGAAACTGACAAGTTTTTGTAGAGTGACCTGAGCAGTGTAATCTTTGCTCAATCACGGTACTTCATTGTGGCTTCTCTTCCTTGACACTTGTCCCTCCCCAAAACTCGCTGGCAAGGGATTCCTCAATAAAGACATGGAATAAGGCAATTATGGTGTAAAGGGCTGGCAGAACCTGACCAGGGGATGCTCGGCAACCTTTTGTGTGCCAATGAAAAATAAACAGCGTCAATCAGGAAGAGTGACTTTCATCCCTGTACCTCTACAGTAAATCCTCTTATTTGGCTAGAGATAATACAGCAGGAGTACTAAACTCATATGATTTATCTTATCAATAAGAAAAATAACAGTAGAAAGTGGTCACTTTAAGAATAAAGAATACATACTTCTTATATTTAAGCCTTTTAAAAACTCCAACTATTGAAAGATAAAATAAGATCTTTTATTTGCCTATTTTCTATGACTGATTACAAGATCTTCCTGCACTTTGGTCTTTTTTTTTTTTTTTGCACTTTGGTCTTTATAGAGCTCCAAATGTGAATGTTACTGATCAGAAGACAATGTATTACTATTTTTTTTTAATTTTTTATTTTTACCAAGAACATGTATTGGTACATTGTATACATAATGATCATAATCAACATGGTCATTTTGTACCTGTACATGATACATCTTGGTTTTCCCCCCTCTTCCCCCCTTCCCCTCCCCTCCCTTCCATTCACCCACCCCTCCCTATTTGCAACAAATGTAGCTACACTTTACCATTTTTTCCCCTTTCATCTTACTTTTCTTTTAACCTTCTTCTTTATCCCCCTTTTCCCTATCTAGTTCTCTCTTAAGCTTGTCTCTGGAGAACTTCTCATATTTCCTTCTTTGTCAGTCTATAGTTGTTGGACATCTTTTCCTATCGGAATAGACAGATTCACAGCATTCTTCTGAACCACTAGGGAGTATATTATAAATGGATATTCCCATATATTTTTAAGCAACACCCCTCTCATTGCACAATTTTTAAATTATATTGCAATGAAAATGCCTTACACAGAGCATAGTTGAATTACAAGAGAATAACTGTAAGGTGGTTTCACAGAAACAGCTGTCAAATTGCTTTCCCAAAAGTTGCTGTACTTTGTAGTCCCAATTTAAGATATATGAGAATACTTATTTCTTTGTTATCCTTATCAATAATGGGTATAAATGTACTGTCTTCATCTTTGCAGATCTAAAAGTGAATATTTATATCAATTAACCACTGATTAACAACGAAGTTCCTTTCTTGTTTACACACCATTTATAATTATTTTTGAATGAATGAATTCTGCCAATTTTTTTTATTGGATTGTCTTCCTTCCAAAGATTTGTAAAAACTTTGCCTATCATGGGAATTGCATTTGTCACATGTATTTTACATATTTTCTAGTCTATCTGTTTTATGGTTTAGATTTGTGGTGACTTTTTGGCTTGTACGTATTTTAAAAATTCTTACGTAGCCCCATTTCACATATCAAGTAACACAGATATACCCCTATCAACTCAGAATATGACACAGTGAAAGACAGCATAATGAACTCAAGACTCATTCGAATCTAAGAGTACATGCCAACCTGTCAGAAAAGAGCAAAAATATATAAATTCATTTCAACGAACCAAAGTAAAGGTTAAAATAGTACCAAATATCTATGAACAAACTACCTGAGAATAATCAGGATTGGTTAAATTAAAATCAGGAAGCACTGGGAGGAGCCCAAATGAGTGGCATGAAGGACTGGTGATCTGGTATGCAGAAGGAAGATCAATACTCTCAGAGCTATAAACAGAAGGTCAAGTGTGAAGGGATAAGGGTCAACTAAAGTGTCTTTGCATTTAAGAATTTCGTATCTGGCTATGGAGAACTGAGAAAGGTCCCGTGAAAAAGGAAGTACTGGAAATCCGTTTAGAGGGGTGCTTTGATAAACAGAGATGAGAAAAGGGGATGTACACATGCACACGGGGTGTGATAGTGTGTGATCCAGGGCACGGAGACAGTAAGCTCATGGGACTGATACATCAGATCTATGCAGAATAGGCGTGGAATTCTGAACACATGGTCTAAGAACATCCCAATTTGGTACCAGACAGGGAGCCATGAAAGGTTTTTGGCAGGTACGTATCATGATGAGAGATGAAGCTGGAATGGATTATTCAATGAAAGACTGTGAAGGTCAACTACAGTAGCCAGAGCAAATGAGGAAACTACCATGACAATCTTGGACAAAAGGACAAACCATAATCAATGGTAGTGGGGGTGACAAACATGGCAAATATTTCTTTGACTAAGCCCAAATATCTTTCTGGGCATAGTGACGAGATTATTTTTAGTGAAGAGAGTGATTTTATAATCAGAACCAAAGAAGGACCCAAATTTTTCCAAAGTGGTACAAGAATGGCCTGTAGAGAAAGTCTCCAACAGGGGATGAGACAAAGAACAGAATGTCCAAAACGAGCAAGCCCCAGGAGCAGCAGGCTGGGTAGGAAGATGCTGGATTTGGTTCTGGACATAAAAGCACAAAGAAGGTTTCTTTAGTACCTGAGGCGTCCACAGTTCTCCTATGGTAGATGGTTTAAAATAATAACAAACCGTAGAGGGTCTGCCTAGCGAGCACGAGGCCCTGAGTTCGATCCCCAGCACCCCCCCAAAAAATAAAATAATAACAAACAGATTATTAGAGCTCAATACAGTTCTCACGGCATTTCCCTGCCTTCCTGGTCAGATGCAGGAGGGATAAAAACAGAAAATCTGGTTTGCTTGTGTATCTGTCTCAGAGCACGGAACAGCAAGAAATGAAGTCAAGTCATAATGCTACTGGATTTTACTTTTTTTTTTTTTTTGTGGGAGCTTGGGATCGAACTCAGGGCCATATGCTTGCTAGGCAAGTGCTCTACCACTTGAGCTAAATCCCCAACCTCCACCACTGGATTTAAAGAAATATTTATTCTGTAAAAGTGGGCAGAAAAATAGGAGAGACAGAATCAGGGAATGTTTTACAAAGCATCAGACTTTCTTAAGCCCTTTGCTCCACTGCCACAACTAGAATTCATGAGGGATTCAGGGGTGTGGAAATAAGCCCCTTCACCCAGCCAGAAAATAACCTCTCACACTAACAAGCAAGTTTGCCAAATGCTGAATGGGAAAGGATTTTTAAAATAATGATTTTTAGAAATAGAGCACCTTATCTAACAAATTGTAAGCATCATAGGACGTGTATCTTTTCCTGAAAAAGTTATAAATGTGCTCTGTTTCCAATACGTCCAATGAAACCGGGCTGAGCCTTCCCCCTAACAATACACCTTTATTACTTCTATCTGATTCAATGGAACTACTGTGTCAACTACACATCATTTAGATATACATTGAAACATTTTAAGTAATAGAAAACAAAATAATATTTAACATAAACTTTATTATATTTACTAATAGTATAAAGAACCTTGTCACATATTTTAAAATGACAATGATGTTTTCAAATATGAATACTGTCTCTGAATATGCTCTACTAGGTTGGAAGACAGTAAATATTCTTTATTGTATTGAAGAGTGACTGAAAATTCCGTTTACTTCATAAAGATTTGTTTTTAATGACTGCCACTGTTGAGAACAATATCTTACAATAATAAATAGATGCAACAATTGTACTAAATCATAATACTACTTTTCTTTTTAGTTTCATTGACTAGTAATGCAACAACTTTCTGATGAGATTTGGCCAGGAAATACCCTTCTTCTCTTGATGTCACCCAGTTATAAAACAACTAGAAAAATGCTTCATTTCATAAATTTTTGGACAAAGACCAACTGAGACTCCTTCCTATGAAAGATTTCTGAACAAGCTCAAAAATTCTGCTTCTAAGTTTTAAGGGAGGTAGAGAGTTATTTACTCTGGCCACAAAACCTCATATCGACAGCAACTTTTCTGAACATCCATGTTCAGGATGCTCTCACCAAGGCTTGGGTTCTTTAAAAGTCACTCACTTTCCCATTGGGTGTTCACAGGGCCTTTGCCGGGCAGCACCAGGCTGAAGGAGGGCTGCACAGACCGTGCAGGGGAGAAGGTATCTGCACCGAGCAGCTGTGGCTCACATGTGCTGGCCGTTTGTCTTTCATTCTGTCTGTGGTTTCAGCGCAGGACTGCTATTAAGCCACATGTGCTTTCTGTGAGGCTCAGCTGCCCATAAATCCACCCAATTAGGCCCCACAAACTGCTGTGGGCCACAGTGAGCAAACAAGCCAGGGCTGTGGGTGTGGGCATGTCCAAATCAGGTGGACCCTAGGCTGTCTGACATTTGGACTTGGGAAAGTGCCAATGCCAGTCTGAACAATAAAATTAACTTTAGTTCATTTTTTATCAGATAAAAAAAATCAAAGGGAATTGTAAGTTTCCTGCTGCTTCCCGCACTTCACCCAGGAGACTGGCTAGCAAGAGATCTTCGGCCTCCAATGAGATTCCCACACAGACACTCTTCAGTCAGGTCCCTGGACCACCGGGGTCTTTGTCTTTGTCTTCCCTTCCTCCCTCCCTCCTTCCCTCCTTCTCTCCTTCCTTCCTTCCTTCCTTTTTCTCTCTCTCTCTCTCTTTCAGCAGCGCTGGTGATTAATCCGAGGGCCTCATGCACGGTAAGCAAGCACTTTAGCACTGAGCGATATTCCTAGCCTCCACCAGGATTTACATGCTGCTTGTTACTGCAACGTCTAGTGAGGAAAAGGCATGTACTTTACAGTCAGGCTTAAACAGAATGGTCAGTATTCATGCAGATTGAACTGAAGTACCAATGATGCTGTGCAGCCAGAGTGGTGATGACTAGGAGATAATAAAAGTAAAGCACCTTGCAGAGGTCTGGCCCAGAATCCACTCTTAAAAAATGTTTACTTGTGACTCAATGGATAAGTCAATGAATGGTTAAAAGATTTCATCACAACTTTCTAGTCCCAACACTCTGCACCATCTTTAAAATTTCTGCTGTGCCTGGTCCCAAATAGCATTTTAAATTAGTTACAGTTTTCACTGAATTGTTGAGATGGTTCCTGAAAAAACATTTTGTAATTTAATTTTCATGGTTAAGTAATTAAGATTAGGCATTAATCCCTGACTCTTTGGAGTCCTACGGATTTTCTGGGATTTGAGAGAAATGAGGATAAGACATACCTGCCAAATATGGCCCATAGAGCTGAGCAAAAATGATAATCTACTCTTCACTGAGTACCTAATATATTTTAGGAACCGGATGATGCTTCACATCTGCTAGCTCAGGTAGTTATTATTAACAACTCTGTGTGTCTTTATATTCCCCTTTTACAGAAAAGACGAGCAATGCTCTGGGAGGTTAAGTAACTACCCCAGCTTACACAGCAGAGAGCGGAGGCTCGGGGCTCCGAATTCACAACCTCCTCACGCCTGGCCACACTTTTCCACACCACTCTCCAGGGTTGCCGAGCCACCCAATCTGCTACCACCCTCTATTCCAACAGCTGGCTAAAGCCCTAGGGCCAAACTTGGCTTGCTGCTGCCTTTATAAATAAAGTTTTATTGTAACACAGACCCTTTCCTATTGAAATTTTCACACTGCAATGGTAGGGCTGAGTAGCTGCAACACAGCATGTGACCTCCATCCCCAGGTGATCTTTCATAGAAAGTCTGTCAACTCCTGCTCTAGACATTCTTCTATTTGCAAGTCTGTCCCTTTCCGTCAGAGGGACAGCATACACTTCTTTTAATTTGATCACTTTATCTCCTTTCCAAATTCAAGGGTCAACTTCAATTCAGAACGCATCAGAGGTCCTTCTCATATAATTAGAGATTTTAGAAAGAAAATGGTTTTGGTACTAAAAATCATAAACGATATGATAATATTTAATCATGTTTCTTTTTATATTAGCCAGAGGTACAAGTGATACAGTTACCATGCCAAAATTTGCCAGATTCAAATAATGTTGGTGCACATTCTCTAATATAAGAAATCTGGAACTAATTGCTCTCAATTAATCTGCTCTACACTTTGATAGCTTATTTATCAGATTGGGAAAGATAGATTTAATAGTGTTTGCTGCAAACAGGTTCTTTAATTGGAAACATCACAGCATTTAGCTCACTTTGTACTCTAGCAATTAAGAACAATTTGGAAAAGTGTTGTTGATTTTTTTTACGCTATTGTCTCCTTGATTAGATTTCCGAAGATCCAGACAAAACAAATGACAATACTAGCTAGCACTATTGGTACAAATAAAAGCCCAACAGCCAGATTACTTACTATGAGAAATGTAAGCCATCCCCATCCATTTCGTCAGTGTCTTACATTTATTTCCCCATATCCTCGTCTCTTGTATAGGTAAGTGGCAATATCTCTTATAAAAGGCATCATTTTGTACCTACCCTTACACAATTATCTTTTCTCCAAATAAGCCAAATCAACAGAAGAAATTATTTTTCTTGATCAAGCACCCACATTTCTCTTGGGAGAGAACAAAACAAACAATTAATCTTTCCTTATTTGTTCTCAGAAGTCCCTGCCTCTTAAACGCAGGCTATCCAGGTACCTGTGGCAGCCAGTCGGCAGCAATTAGGCCTGAGCAGAAAATGAATGGACTGCAGGCTAAGGGCCTAATCTGCTGAGAGCCTGTGAGGGTGGTGAGGTTACACCAGGAAAATTCCCTTGTTGTCAGAACACTGTTCAAAATTACTACCTGACTTCAGCATAATTAACCAGGCTTGGGAATTTATATGAACTAAGTAATTGGAAAGAATTAGCAAGAGATATGTACATTAATCTTTACCAGTTACACAGTGTTTAATGAAATTAAGGGACTTGTGCTCATTCTTGCCTTGCTTAGTTTGCACACTTTCCACTTCACCTGTAGAATAAGGAGCATATGCCATATGAAGATTACGGAAAAAGAAAAACCAAAACCTCCAACAAACAAAATTTTAAATTCCAAGAAGAAAATGAAAAGTAACCCCCCCCCAAAAAAAATCAACAACGGGCTCTTAAAGTACACTGCATTCATGGGACAAAGTATTATGGAATCTTTATTAAAAATGTTTTACAAAGAAACTTTATCTACTAGAGATATATCCTAAAATACTTATGAATGAAAATATGGTATCAGGATGTTCGTCATAATAACATGCGATGGGGAATGAATGGGCCAAGTGTGGGAAGGGAAGCTGTAAGATTTCCTCTGAGCTTCTAATTGTAAAGCTGAATGATGGCAATCTGGGGTTTTATTAAACTATTTTCATAATTTACATAATACAAAGTTAAGAAAACATTTAAAACCTTGTCTTACAGGAATATTTAATACATGATAAATGCTTATGACATAGTTTTAAATTAAGAGTATATAAAGCATAGATGACATAAGTATTTTAAAGTAGATGATTACAAATGCATACTAGAAAAATAAAAAACAGTACAGTTTTGAGGTATCTAAGTAACGTTTTAAAAAATTCTTCATTCCTGACATTTTGGGCCAAGTTAACAGTTTACTGCTGGGAGCTGTGCGCTGTACTATGCACTGTGGGTACGCACACCTCGACCTAGTCAATGCCAACAGCACCCTCGTTCTCAGCTGTTCCAGACAAAAATGTCTCCAGACACTGCCAAATGTCCCAGGAAGCAAAAGTCGCTCCAGGTTCAGAATCACTGGTCTAAGTCAATAGATTATAGAAAATTATATTGTTTTTCAAGGTTTTTGAATGTGCACGTACGTATGCATACAGTCAGAACAACAACAAAATTCACTATTACTTAAATCATATTAAAATTCATGAAAACCTCCCGACATCTCTCATGAAACAAACTACTTACATCAGAAAATGAAAAACCACAAAATAGACATGTTGTGGTCTTCTCTTGCTTAAACTGGTACCATCTAGCTAAAAACACACCTCACTAAAAAAGCAAGTTCTGAAATTCATGATCCCATCGCACAAATTTGGTAAAATACTAATCCAAAATATCTTATGAATATATGTCTGTCTTCCTAAATTTTCTGAATGAAAAAGAGCAGTTCTGATGACGGAGTAAAGATCATTACAGTCACCTAAAGGGACTAATAGTCACAGAAGTATAATGCTGGCTCAGGATACAAAGTTTGTTATGAGACAAAACCACCTAATTTTTAAACGAAATTTCAAAGTGAAGAAAAGGCAGTAGGTATATGATCTTTTTCTCTCTCCACATAAATGAAACGACATCACCAACACCTGCGTGAGAAGGGGCTTTGAGTAATGAGTACAGGTGACATCCCACCAGGCCTCTCTCCAGAAAGAGCATGCCGCTGGGAGGCGGCAGCAGCAGCAGGCTGTACAGGAGAATTTCACCCAAAATATTCTTCTTCTGAACACAGGGCTCTAGGTCAGGACATGGAACCTAAACACATGACTATTAAGGGACTTTAAAAGAATCAGTACACACTGGCAAAGTAGGGGGGCAACTGTTACTAATTCACAGGTTTAAAACTGCTGAAGGCTTAAGGTTTAAACCCAATCAAAGCTTCGGGGCCACACTGCATTGGAGTTCCTATTTCCATTCCATTCTCCACTCTCACATAAATTTCTCTCCATGAAATCAAACGTTTTGAAATTTCTAAAGCTTTTCAAATTGCCATTACTCATTCCCCCTCCACTAACCTTTATCACCCCTAAATTCTCGTTCACCATCTTTCTGTAGGCTTGGCTGCCACCAGCCTGGTCCACCCAAGGTGGGCAAGAATACATTATATGAATTTTCAATACACTGGTTTAATTAATTTTCTTGAAAGAAGAATGTACTGTTTGCCTTTAAAATTAATATATGGCTGGTTTAGGAATTTTAAAGAACTGCTCTGCACTAAAAATTAAATTAAGTATATATCATTTTGAGATCAACGAAAAGCATGGAAATCACTGGAAAAATAAAATGTATTTGGAATTAAGCAGCGTAATTCTCCACAGTTAAATGCAAGGACTTTAAAATACATAATGAGAAGAATTATTATATACTGTCCTAAGAAATTATTTGTAGCCTTCATAAAGTGTTTCCACTTTAGCACAAAAAGTCTTACAGAACTACCATAAAATGCACAAATCTATAGCTCACTGCCTACCTCGACTAAATCTAGAAAACAAAGACTGCTAAAATTTTTATTTTTCATACTTTGTCAATCATTTCACCAATTATACTGACACACTTGTCTGCCAAATCTTAGATTAGTGGTTAGGGTTTTCCTATATGGAAAACCAACCATTGAAACAAGATTATAGGATTTCTAACCAGCCACAATAGAAACACTTATACAGAACAGAATCTGAAAACACTTGCTAGCAATGATGGATTTAAGTTATTAACAGATCAAAAAGAGATGGATGGTGGTTTGCTTTTCTTAATCTACATCATCATCTAGATCTATTTAAAGATACGTGGTGCACTAACAAACTTGGTTAAGGTTTCGATAAAATCAGTAAAAATAATCTGCCCCTGTTACATTGAGTCTGTATCGATCAATAAAATCACTTGTACAAGGAAGGTACAGTTAAGTACTGACAATCCCAGCCATTAATATTATTTAACACACTGTTCACAATCTTTAACAAGAACAAAGAGCAGTTTGTCTCATGTTATAAGTAGAACCTTCATAGATGCTGTAACTTCTACAGGCTTCTGTGGTGATTTCATGAAGTTCTAACTATACCCCGCTCTTCTACTTACAGCTCTCCTTTCCCCAATACTTAAGGTCTTATCCTTTACTTCAGATACATTTTAAAGGAAATCCTTGGTAAGAACTGAAGCTGCCACTACAGATCCTGCTTCATCTATGAATTAAACTCAAAATTCTAAGAATGCAAGCTATAAGGGTTAGTGAGCCAAGAAGATGATCAAGGGGCCTCCCTGCTGTATTCAGACTTTACTCGACTTCATTAATGCTTTTGCCTTGTCAGGGATGAAATAAAAGAGAAATTTTTAATTCATCCTGAGCCAGAGGTAGCTGGCCAGCAACAGATATGCATGTTTGACTTATGACTATAAAAATGAAAGGTGGTGCTTGCCTTG
>PVJO010030385.1:0-15576 GCA_004026905.1 Hystrix cristata | reverse complement strand
GAAAATATGTTTGGACCATGTTTTATGGCAATTATTACATTGATTCAGTTTGTTTCTTTCTGATAATTGTGGTATTAATCTACCTAGACATTTTATTTCAGCATCACATTATCTCAAGTGCTTTCAGTGCCCTCCAGAATTAGACTTCTGTATCACCAGCCAAAAACTGTTGGAAAACTGTAATGTTTGCTATCCTGTAGCCAGTAAAGCATTCCCATGTTTTTACCATATGGAAAAATTAAATAGTTTTCAATTTTCCTACCAATTAGCAAGGAAATGCTTTCTTAGTAAGGACTCACTAGGTCATAGGACCTCAGTAACCCCAAGGGAAACCACGATTTCATACGATTTCTGACAGATGTTGAGTTTTAAAAGGTACCTTAAGATTGCAGATTTCTGATTTCTGAATATGTGTGATGCAATCAGAATCGCACATTTTAATAAAAACAGTTAACAAATACAGCAACTTCAAAGTTTGAGCCCCAATACACATACAAGTTCAGACATGAAGTGTCATTCTGGTTCATCCCAAGTTACGCAGTAAGTGGAAGAGGGGAGGTGAGGCAAGGGCAGGAGAGCCATGCGAGGGCAGGGCAAAGGCAGGTCGGGTCTTGAGGCGCTGTGCACGGTGCAGGGTGTCTGGTGTGATGTTAATGTTGCCGTGTCTAGCAATGTGGTGCTGGTGGTAAGCGGAAGAAGTGGCTCTGAGGTGTGTTGCAGGAGTGACGAAAGCGCGGTCGACCGCTGGCCCTGGGTGTCCTGCCACGCTACTCCCACTATTCTAAAGAGCTAATCACTACATGTGGAAATGTACGATATGCACTTGTAAAAAGTACAGTGTTGAATTAATTCATCAGAAAAAAAAATTCATAATTTTCTTCGCTGTATGCTTTTCTTGCAAAATTAAATTATTTTAGATACGACTTCTCTAGATATTTTGCATTTAAAAAAGAAAAATAAGTGTAATGACTGAGATTACCTCCAGGCACTTTACTTCAGAAACATTTCTAAAGTTGCTTGCAAGTATATTTAAAATCGGTTGCTGAAAGTTGTGTATAAATGCTAATATTTTTCATTTTCTTGTTTGTATCTTGTTTTCAGAGAAACAGATTTAATTGTGGGCCAGTTGTGGAAATCCAGGTGCCCCTCAGTTGACCAGGCTCAAGCTTCAACAGTGAGAACAGTGCAGACTTCGCCATTGCCGAGAGTAGCGGCTCCTTCCCCGCGGCATCGGTGTCCCTCTTCTCCATGAGAGAGAGATGTCTGTTCATCTTGCGAGGCTCAGATGCAGCTACCGTCCAGGAACTCTGTCGCGACCTGTCCAGGATGAGGTACCTTCGTCTGTGTTCTTCAGTGTCCTGGGAATCTAAAGACTCTGTGAGACTCCATCTCTATGCCTGCTGTAGTTCATTTAGGTACTTGTTTTAGTGACCAGATAGTGAATCCATTAAAAAAAAAAAAAAGATTGTTTCACTCCCTTATTCCCAATCCTAGTGTGTTTTTGATTATTATTATGGAGTCAATAACGTTTTGTTCCCTAAATGAATGAACAAATTAGTGGACAACATTTTCTTTTTCATAACAAGGCAGAGCCCTTAAACACCTAACCCTGCTGGTCTCAGCCAGTGAGTGACATCGAAAGGTTCAGGATCAGTTCCACTGTCACTGCAGGAGTTAAACCTTCCCAGAACCCGGCAGTTCTGAAAGTTTTTCTGAGTTTGCTTCTTTAATCAAGAAAAGTAAGATGAAAGGGGAAAAAATGGTAAAGTGTAGCTACACTTGTTGCAAATAGGGAGGGGTGGGTGAATGGAAGGGAGGGGAGGGGAAGGGGGGGAAGAGGGAGGAAAACCAAGATGTATCATGTACAGGTACAAAATAACCATGTTGATTACGATCATTATGTATACAATGTACCAATACATGTTCTTGGTAAAAATAAAAAAATTAAAAAAAAATCATAACCGAAACTTGATTTTCTTTTAGTAGTTCATAGTTATCTTTTTTGAAAGTACAGTTTTTAGAGTTTATTTTGCAAGGGAACCCAGTAAAGCAACTCACTATTATATTCTTACTAACTTTGCTTGTAGTATGACTTGACAAACTGTGTACCATGTACCATTTCAGATATCACCTCACCAGGACACATCTTTCCTATGAAATGTAACGGATTCCTGGCTTCTTTAAAACGATAGTCCGAGGTGGGTGGGGTCAAACATCCTTGTATCCTCAGCTGCCCGAGGGCCAGAGCTGGGAGGGATGAAAGTTTAAGACCAGCCTGGGCAACGTAGTGAAAACTTGACACAAAAACAAACAAACACAAATCATAACCCCAAAAATACACAACAAAAACTACAGTATAACTGGGCATAAATAAAATAATGAGTTTCTCCATTTTTCCCTTTTTCCCCACTGACTTCCAACCTTCCTGTCATTTCTGTCCAGTCCTGGTGATACTCTGGCCAGCACAGCCCTGTCCTGTTAGCTCGCCCTCCAGTCTGGACCACACTGTGGCCCTCTCAATGCTCATTTACCTTCTAGCATCACTGTGACCCTCACTGCATGTCAAGTCAGACTTGTGTCTTGTATCTTATGAATGGAACTCTGCTGCTGCCAGCTTTCTGACCTCTTTAAGAGAACACCACAAAGGTGACT
Organism: Hystrix cristata; assembly: GCA_004026905.1. NCBI lineage: Eukaryota > Metazoa > Chordata > Mammalia > Rodentia > Hystricidae > Hystrix > Hystrix cristata. The sequence goes on along the minus strand of PVJO010030385.1, from coordinate 12,924 downwards.
CTGATAAGCAAATTTGCGCACTAGGGGAAAGCTAAGAAAACATCTAAGGATATACTTCCTTATTGTTGCAGTCATCATTTTCTAACTCAAGCTTTCTTTGCTTGGAGAGAAAGGAATTATTTCATGGCCAATTATTGGGAACTCATTTTGATCCTGAATCACACTCTATACACTCTTTTATATTGTGTCCATTTGCAGAGCAACATGATTTTTATAGGGGATTTTGTCCTGGATTTCAAGGTAAAGTACGGTTTCCAATTCTCAGTTATCTTTGTCACAAATACATTTTTTGTTTAGTGTACTCAAAGAGGATGTAAATAAACAGATGAGGGACTTAAGTGATAACATGATCAGTGAGTTTAAAGAAGACAAAAATAAAAAAGTTGCTAAACTGGTGATCCAAGATATGAACAATCATTTCAGTAAGAAATTAGAGACCATGAAATATATCAAACATAAACCCAGGATATAAAGAATTCTGTTGAAAACATGGGCAGGAGAAATGACCAATATGAGGAGAGAGAGTCAGAACCAGAAAATTTGGTTGATATTTGATGTCACATCATAAACAACAAGAAACCATGGAAAACTGGATCTGACAGCTGCTGGTGACACAAGAAAACTAACCTAAGAAGTATAGAAGCTAAAGGAAGAATAGCATATGACACAAAATGTTTAAAATATGCATTTATCAAAATTATAACAGAAAAATGTCCATGTGTAGGGAAAGAATTTAACTTACACATAAATTAGATATATAAACCCCAAAATATCTATGATCAGAAAAGAACTTCTCCAAGACATCATAGTTAAAATCCCAGAAATTCAGCACAAGGAAAGAATAGTGAAATCTGTTAGAAAAAATCATCAATCAACTTATAAAGGCAAACTATCAGAATAACAGCAGATTTCTTAACACAAATATTAAAGGCCATGGAAGCATGGAGTGCAGTTTTTCAAGCTCTAAAAGAAAACATCTTTCAGCCCAGAATAATATATCCTATAAAACTACCTTTCAAAACTGTTAGAGAAAAATAAAGACTTTTCATGACACAGTACCTTAAGTAATTCATGAGCACTAGACAAGCATTGTAGGAAGAACTCAAAGGAATCCTAGACAGGAACGATGAAGCCAACATCACCAAAGAGCCCAGTGGAGAGAATACATATAGCGAGATGAGTAGTCAAGCAAAAACAAAGAATAAGGAAATCAGCAACAGAAAAATACAGCAATGGTAGGATTTAGTAGATTCCTATCAGCAATAATTCTCAATATAAGTGGTTTTAGCACCCCACTCAAAAGACACAGATTGGCAAACTGGACAAAAAACAAAACCCAAGTGTATGTTGCCTGCAAGAGACACACCTTATGCATGAAGAAACACACAGACTGAAAGTAGAAGAATGGAAAATAGTGCTCCATGCAACAGGACCCCCAAAGCAAGTAGGAGCAGCTATTATATTTTCAGATGAAATGGACTTAGAGTGAAAATTAATCAGAAGAGACAAAGACAGTCACTACATACTGGTAAAGAGAACATTCTAACAGGAAGACATAACGATTGTAAATATTCACTGAATGCTGCCCCATCCAATTTCACCAGACAAATATGACTGCACACAAAAGGTCAGAAAAACATTAACACAATCATAATGGGGGATGTCAATATACCACTCACATGAATAGGTCAACTAGACAACAAATCAATGATGGATCTGTTAAATCCACTGAACAAATGGATTTAACAGATCCAACAACAGAATACAAGTTTTTCTCAGTAGAACACAAAACTTTCTCCAAAGTTTCTCTTAGGCCATAAAACATGCTTAAGTAAATATGAAAAAATTTAAATAATCCCATGCATCTCATCAGGTCATGTCACAACAAAACTAGGAAACAATGGCAAAAGAAATCACAGAAACTACACAAACACAATGAGATTAAATAATACTCTCTTGTACAATCAGTGGGTCTGCCCTACCCAGCTTGGTTGGAAGAAATCAAGGAAGAAATTTAAAAGTTCCTGAGATCAAATGGCAACAGCAGTATAACAGGCCAGAACCTCTGAGACATGATGAAAGTAGTCCTAAGAGGTAGTTTATACCTGTGAATGCTCACATTAGTAAAATAGATCGATCCCAAACAAACAACCTAATGATGTACCCCAATGTCCTACATAAACAAGAGCAATCCAAGTCCCGAACTTGAAATTTGAATATAGAAGACACCTGTGCATGGAAGTACACAACATAGTAGCAAGCAGCTGACTTTGAAATCAAGATATGCTTGTTTCTGCTTCTGAGTGACCTTGGTTGATTCTTTTAATATTTCTGAGATTTGACTTCGTGATTTGGAATGGGAGTCATCATTCTTCCTTTGGCTGTTACATAAGGCTGACTGTAAAAATCAAGGGATCCATTTTGTGTGAAAGATATGTGTAAAATGTTTATGTATTCAACAAATATTTCTATTGATTGTTAAGAGCTGCTAATTACTCTGTGCCAAAAGTATTGATTTTATAATTTTTGTACAGTAAAATTTCACAATATTTACCAAATTGGCTTCAATAATCTGGAAACTCACCTTTTTTCTATCATCGGGAAGAGTTCTTCAATTTGTTATCATATCATAAAACATATACAGAGATAGGTCATGCACGTCACTCAATGACAAAATGTTTTTACCATCAGTTGCAAGTGCCTGTAATTTGAGCCCTTGGGAGGCTGAGGCAGGAGGATCTCTCTGAGATCAAGGCCAGCCTGGACTCTATAGTGAGCCAGAACTACATAGGGAGACCCTCTCTCAAAATAAATAAACAAATAAATACATAAATAACAACAAAAAAGAATTGTTTTTACCATCTTCACTATGTACCTTTTTTTTCCATTTGGTATTCAATGTTTCCCTCTATATGTTATAATCCATCTAGCGTTTCCTCCATGAACGCAATCTTCTATTTCAGCGACATTTTGTGTGCATACTATGAACATTTCTTATTCAGGACGGTATCTCCCAGCAGACTTAGGGCAGTGACTACCAGATACTGTTCACATTAATACCTTCCTCATTTAGCATAATAATTTCAATGCAATTGTTTTGGAAAGGTTTGCTTGGCATTCAATAATTTCAGTGAGTGATTAAGTGCGGTCACTAAACAATGTCTAATTGACAGGCATGGATTTACTTATCTCTCACTTTTATTAAAGCTGTAGAAATATGTGCTTTAAATTTGGCTGAAATTTTCTTAAAATCTTCAATTGGAAAACATGTTATAAAACAGCTGATCAATCACATGAGATAAAATGTGAAAGATGTACAGTACATACGATTATGCAGTTGCATATTTTGTGGTGCTAAGTGATGATGATATTTAATTACGTGACACAGGCCTTTCTGGCAATAAACAGTGTATCCTGTAATCCCAGGAAGAATATGTTTTCACTATTACAGTGTATTACCTGATGGTATAATAGCTAATAAACTACTTAAATTATTAAGTACATACATAAAAACTGAAAATATTCGGGTTGGAGTTTCATGGCCTGAGTTTCTTAACTCATATATAAAGTGTATTCTGAAAATAAGGGAAATACAGGCCTGTTTTTCTTTTGCAACTTGCACAAAACTCAAAGTGAAAGGCAACCCTTCCTGGGTGTCTGCCGTGAGGGGCCCTGACAGTCAGGCGCAGTGTTTGGGGGTAGCAGGGGTTTTGTCTTTTGTCTGGAGAAGCTATTCTGCACTGCACGAGAAGGAGTTCGGTAAAGTCCTTTAAAGATTCATTAGAATATGCAGGAATTTCTTTTCACAAATCCAATTAACACTAATAGGTGATAGGTGGCCAAAACCCCCAGACCTTCACGCCAAACGTCTTCATTACTTTGTAGAGAGGAAATTATTGAAGCAGGAGCACCCCAGGGGAAGTGAGTGTTGGGTAAGAGCCTATATCCCTGCCAAAGCATCCCTTATTTCATAGCGGAAACTGGTACATTTAAAATATGTATTTATACTCTTAATTCACACAAGGAAATTTGGAACACTTCTGGATTCTACAGTGAATTGAAATATTAGTGTCTCTTTATTTTACCAAAGGTAAGCAGCTTGCAAGGGAAATGAAGCTTCGTGTAGGTCAGGGCCACTGGCAAATTTAAAATAAAGTAGTTAAAGGACAGAATTGCTACATCTAGCACACACTCTTGATCAGATTTTTAATTGTCAGTTTTCCTTCTAGGTTTTCTATGCCATGGAGGCAGATCTCATTCAATAAGGGTTTGTGTAGAATAAGACTCACCACCGCTTTGGGGAGTAATTGCAGAAAAATGATCAAATATTTAGAAACTAGCAATGTATCCAAAGGGAGCCTGGGATGAATGATCACTGATGGATTGCTTAAAATTTAAGTAGTATGCACTATCATTTAATATAAGACAAAATAAAATTCTATGACTTCTCGTCTCATCCCCTTCACAGTGTCTTTGCAGAATAGAAAATTTTAATTTTTTTAAATTAAGAAAAGACAATTTATTTAGAAGATGATTTATTTAAAGGTGGGGAAAAAGAGGGAAAGGCAGATGATAGATAGCTACTTGATGAGTAGGGAGCATTAGAAAGTGAAATACTCCAGGAAATTTTAATTTTAATGAAAACCAACTTACCAGTTAGTTCTTTCCTGGGTCATACCTTTTTGTATCTCAAAAGCCACAATCAAACCCAAAGTCCTCTAGAATTATCTTCTAGAATTTTGTAATTTCTCATATTGTACATAGACTTATGATTAACTCGTGTTAATTTTTGTGAAAGACGTATGGTTTACGTCTATACTCACTGAACTGGGTGTGGATGTGTGCCTTTGTTCCAGCACTGTTCTTGCGAAGTCTGTCCTTTCTCCACTGAATTACCTTCGTTCTTTTGACAAAGATTTAAGTGTATTTATATGGGCATATTTTGGGAGGGGTCTATATTTTGTTCCATCGATCTAGTTATCTGTTCTTTTATCATTGTCACACTGGATTACTCTGTACTCAGAGTAAATCTTGAAGTTGACCACTGTTAACGCTCTGACTTTGTTCTATCTCTGCAATATCATTTTGGCTATTCTAGGTTTCTTTCCTCCCATTTCAACTTTCAAATCAGTTTGTCAGTGTCCACAAAATAACTTGCTGATTTATATTGTATGTTATGTATAGATCAAATTGGGAAGAACTAACAATATTGAGTCTTCTTATAGATGCACATGGACTTCTTCTTCTCCATTTATTTAGTTTTTTTTATTTAGTTTTATCAGGGCTTTTAGCTTTCCTCACATACATATTTTATACTTTGTGTTAGGTTTACACTTAAATATTTCTCTTTTTGCACTTTAAGGTAAACAATTATTCCTTGCTGTGTAGAGGGTAGCAATTGCCTTTCTTTCTTTCTTTTTTTTTTTTTTTAATGAATCTTTCTGCAACTTTGCTGTAGTAACTTACTGGTAGGCTTCCAGTAGGTTTTTATTGATTCTTTTGGATTTTCTACACGGAAATAATGTCATCGGTAGACAAACACAGTTTTATTTTTTCTTTCCTTTTTGTATACACTGTATTCTCTTCTCTTGTTATCTGGGATTTTGCTGTCTGATGTTGAAATATATTTTTGAGATAGACCATCTTTGCCTTGAATTATTTTATCTTAGTGCAAAAATTTCTGGATTCTCATCAATATAAGAGTAGATGTTGGATTTTGTAAATGTTCCTAATCTATTGAGGAAGTTCCTTTCTATGTCAAGTTTGCTGATATTTTTACCATTAATGGATCTTGTTTTATTGGCATTTTACAGTGTAAACTTATCAATTAATTTTCCACAACCTTTTAAATTGTCAAATTATAGGATATGCACTATATAATTGATATATATGTAATTTGGGGGTTAAGGAATAAATGTATATATTGCTTGCAACTATTCGAGAAAAGAAAAGACTCACTTTTTGGAGCTTTTGTTTTAAAACCAGAGTAGCATAACGCGGTAATGGGGGGCAGGGAAAAATGTTTAATTTATAACGAGCATTCATAAAGATAATGGCCATTATAATCTCTCATCACCCACATCCCAACCGAACCATGAACCATTTGCCTCGGGTGCTTTTCCATTTGGCAAAGGGTAGCTTGGCAGATCTCGGGGGAAGGGGTAGCACCTCCTCTACTTAATCACACGGAACATTTCAATAAAAGATTCCGTTTCACCTAGAGGCAAGCTGTCTAGTGACACATGGAATTATTTCTAAGATGTATGAGCTTTTTAACTTCATAATCATGATTGGTTCTAATTATGATATACATTCAAGAATTTTTAGTCTTCTCTTTAAATTTCTCTTAAAGCCTTAGAAAAAACAACCTATTTTAAAAATCTCATACTGAGAAAATAAAATTGAAATAATTTTTTTTCCTAAATTTTCACTCTGCATTCGCTGTGTATTTAACTACTATCTTCTTGCTTTTCTTGGTCATCTCCGCCCGCAGGTCTCAGTCCTGACTCGGGTTGTTCCACCACCCTCCCAAGCCCGGATCCTTCCGATTCCTAGTCCCGATTGTTAGCCCTTTCCAGCTGCGGGGTCTCGGCCTCTGCCTCTCTCGGCTGCCCACAGAGCTTCATGTGGATACATTTTTGTTTTTTGCTTTTTTTTTTTTTTTTTTACAAGGAGCAAGTATTGGTACATTGTATACATAACGGTCACATTCATCAGGATTATTTTGTACCTGTACATGATGCATCTTGGTTTCCTCCCCTTCCCCACCCCTCCCTCCTGGACCCCCTTCCCTATTTACAGCAGGTTTATTTATATTTTCCATTCTTTCCCTTTCCTCTTTCTTTCCTTTTCCCTTCTTTCTTAATGACGTGCTCAGTAACTGTTTCCCTTTACCTCTCGTACTGTGGCGTCTGGAAGTGACCCTGGAGTGCCCCCCTCGGCATTCAGTGTCCTCTTCAGGGCGTTTCCTTCCCTGCTTTCTCAACTCGCCATGTTTCCATCTCGTTTTTCACACCACCCCCCTCACTGCTGTATGACGTATTGATCTTTAGCGACTCGTTCATCCCTGATACTCAGGACTTCCGGTCACCGCCACTTTCTAATGTTGCTGACGTAGCTCTTTGTCATCTCTGTGTCCACTCGTCTTCTGTATCCACTTCTCCAGTGCTCGAATCTTCCATTCTTTGCCAATTGTTCACTCTCATTGTTATTAAACCTTATTCTTGACTTTATAATAATCGTTAACTCAGAATTTTAAGCGCTCAATCAAGATGACATAGAAGGCCATAGATGAGACCACACGTGTCAACATGGCTGATTAGTTTATATCTGGACACTATTCCAATTCATTTCCGTGCCCCACAATTCCAGTGAAGATTACATACATTCATCGCATCCAAATGCACCATCCTTCACCATCTCTTATCTTCATTTCTTTTCATAGCCAGCTCAAATTCCATGATCAGCCGTAATCACCCTCTGTAAACACCCTCAACATCCTTGCCCTCTCCTCTGTTGTCACACACTTACTTGCAAATAAACAGAATTCCCAAATCTAGCTCTTTCCTCAGTGCCCGCACTTTGCAGCTGAACAGCTGGAGAAAAATATTTATGTGAACAATCACTTTAAATTAGACCCGGCTTGGTGTACATTCTTCACTGAAATGATTTATTCACTCTCCCACAACTTCCTTTTCAATCTTCTCATCTCTCTTCAGAGCATGAACATCCTCTTCTAAAGCCGTGATTTTTTTATTTTACTGAGAAATCTGAAGCAATCCAAGGAGAACTCCCTGAAGCATCTACCACATTTTCCCACCTGTGTCTTTATTGCAAAATCCTTCTTTCTTCCTAGTACTGTGGTCAAGTCGTACCATCCCGCCCCTCCGCTCATTCATTTACACTAGTCTATAAAGACACTGTAATTTCTTCTGGTAAAAAGCAAACCAATAAAAAATGACCCTCTGCTGTCTCCTGACTCTCTTTTCTAGCTATCACCCCAGTTTCTTACTCTGTCTTGCATTCCAGCTCGGATGTCTAGTGCACATCTTAAATTTAGCATAACCAAAGATTAATCCCTCATTTTCCCCATTTGCCTCACATTCTCTGACATGTTAATCGATGGCAGCTTAAATTCCTTACGTCTAAAGCCTTGAAGGGCTGGGGATTTCGCTCAGTGGTTAGAGTGCTTCCTTTGCAAGCACAAGGCCCTGAGTTCGATCCCCAGTACCAAAAAAAAAAAAAGGTCTAGAGCCTTGAAATCACACTTAACTATTCTCATTTTCCTCTTTATTCAATTAGTTTGCAAATCCTCTAGCTTTACCTTGAAAACATATGTATAATTTGATCACTTTATTGCTACTACCACGTTCCAAATTAAAGAATCCTCTCTCTGTGTCTCTCTCTGTCTCTCTCTGTCTCTCTGTCTGTCTCTCTCTCTCTCTCTGTCTCTCTGTATCTCTCTCTCTCTCTCTCTCTCTCTCTCTCTCTCTCTCTCAGGTTATTGAAAGAGTCTTCATAGTGGCCTTCCTAAAACAGCCTTGGGCAGCCATGTGATGCTGTTGATAAATGTATCTGGCTATTTCTTTTTTCTGTTCTAAATTTTCTCTCTAATTGAGAATAAAAACAATTGTGATATTTAGAAGGTCAATATGGTTTTTCTCCCTTAGTGTCCTGACCATACCTTCTGCTACTCTCTGTGTCATTTATTTTATTCCAGCTCTTCTAGATTTTTTCAGGGTTCCCAAATGCTGCTGGTATACACCTACTTTGAGAAATCTGCATGTATGATTCTTGTTTCCAGGAATGCCGTTAATCCAAATATTCAAGGCTCACTCCCTCATTCCCGGGGTCTTGGTTTAATGTAGTCTTCTTTAGGCTTCCCTGACACACAGCTTCCCTCACCCTCACACCTGCTTATTTTCCCTGATTTGTTTTTACTTGGTTGTTTTGTGTTTCTGTGCACTGCACAATCTGATTTCCACCAGAGTAAGATTTTTGTTTTATGATTTGTCTTTTCCCTGTTCTATCGTGGGAATCTAGAACATTGTCTAACATATAGTAGGTGTTTAGTTAATACTTCTGGAATGAATGAATGCGTAGAAATTAATATTTTTAAAATGTATACTTATTAGGCTGTTAGACATATTTTTCACAGGTTACTTTCTCATATATTTTTAGTCTTTTCATGGTTTTTGGCTTCCTTCCCCAAAATATATAAATTAGCTGAGTATTGCTTTTATTATTTATTATGCATTCAGTACGGTAGCTTTGTGTTTCCTCTGCAAATGGAATCATGGTGACTTCTTTTTAATTGAGATGCCACAAATCAGATGGATTAGCACTTTTTTCAACTTTCCTATTGATTGTGTGAGCCAATGTCAGAAAAACAGGGATAAAATGGTTTCCATGCCACAGTCTAGTGGATCATAGGATTACTTTCAAGAAAATAGTCAGAAATTTCACACATAGTGAAAGGATAAAAGCTCTACATCCTACAAGAAACATTAAAGTCAATGCATTTGAGAAGAAATATTTCAGGCGTTTCCAATAGACGTTTTGATGAGGTACTCTCGACTGAGGTTCCAAAGCATTTTATGGAGCAGTTTCGTTTTCTTTCAGAGTGCTTCTTTTAGAAGTAATAAACAGTTATGATAATTCATATTTCATCACACCTGTCACGTGCAACAAGGAATAATTTTACCTTGTTTTCATTATTAAGTATCAGTACTGAATATTAAAAAACTAGTTGTAATAACTATATCAAAATTGCGCTGCTGCTGGCAGGAATTTGTCTGGTCAGATCTAACAGAAACATGTCCTGTTAGAGCCCAGATCCAACAAGAAACTGCTAGTCTGTCTGTCCTTCCTTCCTTCCTTTTTTCTCTTCTTTCTTTCTTCCTTTCCTTTCCCTGTCTCTTTCGCTTTCATAACTCCAGTTATATAGGGCAGACACGAAAACTTAGTTACTACACAAACTGTGATGTACATAAGGAAATTATAAGTAAATAGTAGTAGAAATACTATGCAGCAAATACCAAAACAAGTGCCATTTTTAAAAAGTCCTTGTTATGGGATTAGATCACCAAGTAATACTTAACTATTACTTGGTTAACAACGATAAGCTAGTTCGTACAAAGAAAATACGGTGTTACCTTATTTCTGCTCTCCAGACAATCAGTAATGTGTCTTTCAATGATGAGTAAAACAATAATGACCAATGTGACCATTAGACGGAATTGCACGCATTCCTCAGTTTTCTTACTTCTGCCTGTTGTGTGGCCCTAGCTGATGACTCTAGGAAATACTAATGCAAATTCCACTCTTCTTTCCTTAAAAAGAAAAGCGTACTCTGAACACCCATATTTCCCAAAATTCGGCATCCTTCTATCTGCATAACACATATATATTTGTACTGTGCAGAGAAAAAATGCTATTTTTCTGCTTTTCATCTTGCTGCTAAATGGAATCAAATGCATTCAATCTTCCTTGTGTGTGTAGTGATACCCTAAGCCCAACCTCACTCTCTTGCTTCTTGGGGTACTGTGTAATCATATTTTAATCTGAATTCTGAGATTACCATACACTTGCTTACGAAACATTGAATGTCACACTGTTTCTTCTGGTTTCTGTTTAGAACATTCAGTTTGGCAAAGCAGGCAGAAAGCAAGAGAGGGTTACCTGTATGCTCCCTCTGCTACTCATGGGCTTCCCGACTTTGAGCAAATGAAACTAGCTCACAGAACATTAGATTCCTGAACTTTAAGTTAAAAAATATACTTCATCAAGGGTGTCTTGAAAGAATTATGTAAAATAATATGGAAGTATTTTACAAAGTCTAAAGCACATGCTAGCAAAAATATTGTCATAAATGTAAAAATATAGTTAATTTTTAGTTTGCTTAGAATTTTAGGCTTTTCTTCCTTCAATTTTATGGGTGTTAACTGCACATAATGATTAGGAAAGTCTATGTTTCTTGCATTGCCAAACCAAATATGTACACTGATTATAAAGATTTGCTTTCCACTCATTTCTCTGTAAAAAAATTAACATCTTTTCCAGAGAACAACGGTTTTACATTTTTATTTGTATTGGTTCAATAGTTACGAAAAAAATAAGATAAGCTAATCATAAGGACAACAGATGAAACTATGATTTTGGTGTATTTGTGGAAATTTTAGTAATTTTTATTTGCAGGTCAGTACGTGGGATGGAGTGGTGCCGTGCAGGACCTACATCTGGTGCACCGCTCCGGCTGCAGGGTCCTTCAGACAGAGTCTTGTCCTGTGCATTAGAATCTTGATGAGTAGTGACAATTGTTGCTTCAGTGTTGCCCTCTACTTCACACACCTCGGAGTCTAATATTCATGACATAAAATAAAAAGAAAACTGCAAAAACTGTTAGAAGAAAAGATAGAAGGGCATCCTTATGATCTTATAGTTGGGAGGGAATTAGTTTTTAAAAATGAAGGACCACATTACTCATATAAGAAAAGTAAACCCATATTTGATTGGATTAAGTTAAATAATGAAATATGATACTGTATTAAAGTGAAGAATAGCGTTAGGAAAGGTATGTGTGGCATGCGTAGAAGACAAGGGACTATCACTGAAAATACACTAAGCAAATCCTCAAATCATTTTAAAAGGCTTTTTAAATATCAATTAAAGTTACAAACAGCAAACTAATAAAAAACGATCTCAAATACAATGTGTTGCAGTACTCAAATGTAGAAAAAGAAAAATATACTGAAATAAAACTCCATTTATTGGATTGGTAAATACAAAAACGTCCAATATCAACCCAGTTTCACTTGGAAGTGTGTAAATATGAACTATCTTGAGAGATTTTCAAGGTAATAATTAGCACAGTTATTGGAAGAGAATTTTGGCAATAAAATAAAAAAAAATTGTTCATAGTTTATGACCTCTTCTCTTCTAGACTTCTGTCTTAGAGAACTGTTTTCAATTCCTTAAAGCAAAGCATGGAAATATCATAATATTCATTAAAAGATTAGTCATTAAATAAAGAAATTTCAAAATAACTTTTATATATGTTTGTAAAGTAATAGAGTCACAAGCTATTGTACAGTCCTGAATGACAAATATAAACAGTATTCTTTTATCTATCTCTCATATGTATCTGTCCCCCAAACAGAATACTGATTGAAAGATATTAATTTGCAGAGTGGAAAAGCATTTGCATACTTTTAATAAACGAACACACAAAAATGCTTATTTAAGGACGAGTATGAAGTATGTACCAGGAGGACCCAAATCCAAGACTGCGGGTGACCAGACCGGGGAGCGGAGGAGCGGAGGGAGACAGAAGCATTCAGGGCATAATTGGACTGCCCTAAATCACTAATACTTGACTGTAGTTAACTGTCTATCCAGTTCTTAAGATTACATGTGCAGAAAAGAAAATGCAGAAAAATAAAATAATTCAATGTTTTAGCACTTCGAGGGCACACAATTTGTTTCATAGCTTTTACTATAACATTTTGTCAATTTCGATTTTAACCTGCATGCTTGTCAGTTTCTCAAATTACTGTTTGCCCTTTTCTAGACAGAATGTGCGTGTTACACTCCTGCTTTTAGCTTACATAACTGAGATATCTAGGAAATGCAGAAATAAGATTACCCTTTCAAACTGTTATTTTAAATATCCCAGTAAAGACAAGGATAAACGGAAGTGATACCGGTATTGTCCTGGAATCCGAAATTTATTTCCAATATGAATCCAAGTTCTTCAGGCTCGGAGAAGCTCTTTCACTGGAAAGCTGCCGAGAACGCAGCCAGACACGGAGCTCGGAGAGCAGGGCGGGCAGCGAGAGATGTCGGTGCTCAGAAAGCGGGAAGCAGCCCGCAGCCCTGCAGCTCCTGCGGACCTGGTCCCCGCGGCGCCCCAGTTTCTGGGGTCCA
>PVJO010030384.1:0-15571 GCA_004026905.1 Hystrix cristata | reverse complement strand
CTTGCTTCCATGATCACATCTCCCACCTCTGTAGCAGGCGTCGGCATAATCTTCCCATCGCTAGATCCTTGGGTGTTCCACATCTGCCAAGTCCCCTCTGTCACATAAGGTGACAGTCGCAGGTCCAGGGCTTAGAGCCTGGAGGCTTTACCCAGCCTACCACAGCCATTAATGGATAATAAACTACTAATACAGTGTATAAATCTGTATTAGTCAGTATTCTCTAGAGAAACAGATACAATGGTAGATATATGAATATGTGAGAGCTTCCAATTTGGCTTCCTCAGGCTTCTTACAAGTCAGATGTGGAAGCGTGCAGAGGGTCCATCTGCAAGCTGGAGATCCGGAGGGCCCAGCCAAAGGTCTGGAGGTTCAAAGGATCCAGGCGAAGATCTGGAGGCCCGAAGGATCCAGGTGAAGGTCTGGAGTTCCAAAGATCCAAGTGAAGGTCTGGAGCTCCTCCAAAGGAAGCGAAACCGATCCAAAGGAACCAGCCGGCCTATATCCCTCTTCATTTCCCCTTTATACCATCTAGAGAATGGGCCACGCTAGGGTGGATCTTCTACACCCTAGGGTGTAGAATTGCTAAACCAATTTAGTTAAGCTTCTCTTACAAGTTGACACAATCAATCAACCATCACAACATCTAAGTTTTAAGTCATCGAATTTGCATTTACAGCAACCATAGGAAGCTAATTCTGATGGTCTCCCATGCAGATACAGTAGTGGGATATCGCAAACATAATTTGATTTGAAACATAGTGAGGCCAAAGATGCCTGAAATTTAGTTTAGAGCTTTTGATTGAACATTCATATCCATTTTGGTACAGAGATCTTTCAGAAGGCTCTACCTCTGAGGCCAGGAAAACTGGGCTAGAGGGGAACCTGTAGGATGCTGTCCAAAGGGTCATCCGGGTCAGAACGCACTGAGAAGACCATCTAGGCCCTGTTCCGGGGAAGGATTCTCACTCAACAAGTCAGAGTCTGAAAAAGAAAAGGCCATCAAAGGACAAGGTGAGGATGCAGTAGAAAACCACAAACTATACCAAAGAGTTTGCCAAGGGGAAGCTGGCCATGGCTGCAGACATTATCTTAGCTGGGGCCTGGCCAGGATGGCAATGAGAACACTGTAAGGCGACTTCCCCCTTTGATTTCCTAAGAAACAACCATGCGAATTATGTCTATCAGAAAAGCACGCAAATGAATTCTGCAGTAACATAACCTACCACATAAGCTTGCCAAGTGTTAAAGGATGATATTTAATAAAAGATCCATGGTAGACTGATTGTGGTCAACTTGAGCAGGAACACTCAGCTGGACTGAGTTGGTGAGGTTCTGGGTGTAGAGGATCCACCTGAGGGTTGCTGCCCACACAACACGAAGGAGAACGGGGGCGGAAGATAGTGACGGGCTGTTTCCCAGGAGAAGCTCTGTTGCAGCCGTTTCTCCTAAAGGGGACTCAGCCGCTCTCATTGCAGAAGGAGCTCGGGGCCTTGCTGTCATTGAGGATGGCTCCTATTTACTTCAGGGGAGCTCTGGTCTTCATCTCCACTGTGAGCATCGTATCCTGGTTCCAGTAAAGATTTCTTCAGCCTTTTAGTGCAGATATGGACGTACACGTGGGCTCCCAGCCCTTGATTGGATCTTTCGGGTCTCCAGTGCACAGATAGACATTCTGCACTCTTCCTGCATTTGGCTTGTGCGTGAATGTTGTAACTTGTAATTGTGCTATATTAAATCTGCTGTCTTGCAAACAATTGACTCCAGAAAGGTAACTAATAGAGATCCTTTGCACATTCTTTCTTAGAAATTGAGTTTGTGTTGTAGCATTTTGTCATTTATTTTTCCCAGTAAGCGGAAAACTTGTCTGGTGTATATATTTTACACAGATTTTTTTTCTTTCCTCCGAAGAAATGATGATGGGCCAGTTATTATTAGTTAACAGGGAAAGTTGAAACCTCTGGTCCCAAGTAGAGAGGGAGAAGAGAGAGCAAGGGGTAAAACAAGGGTGATCTATTTCTTTTTTCAGTTGGGTATGTCCTTCTGTGGTTTTTTATTAGTACGTGCTTGCAGTACCTAGTTATTGCATTCATTGTGGGGAGTCTGTGCACGTGCACAGTGTGTCTTAACTCTTTCTTTGTCCCCTTCCCCCCTCCCCTACTCTTCAACTGTTTTGCTTTCCCTTTGCAAAGCTGTTTCCATTTTTCCTTCAATTCTCTTTTTTCATCCCTTTCCGCTTCCTCCCCTGCCCCTCCCTCCATCTCTTCATCTCTCCATTTGAATAAGATCTCTCAGGGGCTGGGAATTTAGCTCAGTGGTAGAGCACCAGCCTTGCAAGTCCAAGACCCTGAGTTTGATCCCCAGTACTCCCCTCCCCCAAAAGATCTCTCTACTTCCCACTATCTATCTTTTATTTTACTCTTTATTTGTATTTTGGGTTTCTCATAAAAGAAAACGGTGTAATATTTAAGCCTGTGTGTCTGATTTATTTCACTTACCATGTGGTCTCGAGGCACATCCATTTCCTACAGATGCCTCAAGTTCATCCTTCTTTATGGCTGAGGACTATTCCGTTGTGTGTCAATACCACATTTTCTTCATCCATTCATCTGTGACGGGCATGGAAGTTGTTTCTGTTCTGCTTGATACCAGACCAACATGCACCGTCAAGGTGGGAGGCCAGATCAGGCTGAGGAAAGAGGCCTGAAGATCAGAACACACCCAAGCGATGCTTGGGAAGTAGCTGGAGCTATCTGCCTTCCTGCAGGGCTAAGGACTGTCTGTGGTTGGGATAGGGAGGGGATGCTGGGGGGTTGGGATAGCAGAGATGCTAGGGACGTAATAACAAAAGGCCATATTTCAGCAGGTAACAGTGCAGAATCTGGGGGAATCCTATGAAATGAGGAACATTTAAAAAAATGGATTGAAGACCCCAAAACAGGGGACAGAAACACAGGAGATGTCCCTTATACTGGTGCCAGGAAAATGAGGAAACAGCTCAAGAATTTAGGTTAAAGAGAAAGGGGAAAATCTAAATGAGTGTTCCCAGTACTAATCTGAGAGACTGAGTTAATCATTTTTTTTCATTCTTTTTAAATATAGTTATACAGATGAACGGGCTTCACTTTGGCAGATTTGTATGTACATAAAACAGACTTTGATCTTTTTCATCTCCATCACCTCTTGCCCCACCCTCTCCTCTAGTTTCACATTTTTTTGGTGGGGGTTTAAATCTTTTACCATACAAGGGGCTGTCTAGTTTTCCCAGTCACATTTGTTAAAAAGGCTATCTCTTCTGCAATGTTTATTTTTGGCTTTTTTGCCCAGAGTCAGGTGGCTGTTGTGTGGGTTCACTCCGTGTCCTCTATTCTATTCTATTGGTCCTGTGCCTATTTTTGTGCCAGCACCACGCTGTTTTTGCTACTATGACTTTGTAGCATAATTTGAAATCTGGTTTTGTGATGCCCCAGACTTGCTCTTTTTGTTTGAAATTGCCTTAGCAATAGCTAAGACCCAGACCCAGAATACTGGGTCTTTCGTGTTTCCATATAAATTTTAGAATTATTTTCTAGTTCTCTGAAGAATGTCACTTGTATTATGATGTGAGCTATACTGACTATGGAGATCACTTTTGGTAATATGGTCATTTTGATAATATTAATTCTGCCGATCCATGGACATGAGAAATCTTTCCATCTTCTGGTGTCTTCTAATTCTTTCTTCAGTATTCTGAAATTTTCATTGCAGAGGTCTATCACCTCCTTGGATCGATCCCTAGGTATTTTATTTTCTTTGAAGATACTTGGATTAAATCTAAAATGTTGCCCAAAAGTCTTATATGTTCAGAGGTGATCGGCTCTTAGGTCAGTGTGCTCATCAGGGGACTTATCATTGATCAGTTCATAGCTGAAGGTGTTAGGAGGTGGTCCCGGTTGGAGGGGTCACTGGGCACATGACCTGGAAGGTTATATTCTTGTCTATGGTTCTTCCTTCCTTCTCTCTGTGTCCCCAGCTGCCACTGGGTGAGGAGACCTCCCACCATGCTATTTCTGCTTTGGGGTCTGGCGACTTTGACTGACCCACTCACACTGTGAGCTAGAATAAACTTCTCCTCTTTAAGTTGTGGGTGCTGAAAATTTTATCCTAGGAACAGGAAAATGACTAATAAAAATTTTACTGTGAATGGAATTACTTTCAGTTTCTCAGTTAGTCCATTATCGGTGTATAGTAAAGCTACTGATTTTTTTTTACTTAAAAATTTTTATTATAGTGAAAGATATATTGCCATTAAACTCCATCAAAATGCCCCCCCTTTCGCTCTGAACACACCTGTCCCATTGTTCTTTCCACTGTCTGAAACAGTTCTGGAAGTGCTGTTTCATGAGTAGCTTTATGAGGTGTGATCAAAAATAAGGTGACTGTTGCTGCTGGGTGCCATCCAACAGGCAAGCAGGCTCATAAAACACTGCAGCATGTCTTCGTTCGTCTTATTCATTAGATCTGGCACCATATGACTTCTGGCTCTTCCCCAAAGTCAGAACAATCTTGAAAGATAATAAAGTTATTGAATTTTAATGTTGATTTTATATTCTGCTACCTTGCTAAATTCACTTACTGGTTTTGGTAGAGTCTTTAGGTTCTTCTAAGTATAGGATCATATCATAAAATGTGTGTGACTCTACTGAATAGCAGTGGCGAGAGTGCAATCCTTATCTTGTTCCTGAGTGCCTCAGCTGATCCTAAAGATCGAGGTACCTTAAATGGGGCCTTTTTGTTTTGGTTTTGTGTTTCTGCTAGTATATAGGGTCTCAAAGAGGACGATGTTAGCTACAAAACTAAATTTACCTTAAACACTCTTCTGGCACATTTGAATAGGGCATAAATGTTGATTCTCATGAATCAAAGTTGGTTCTCATGAATCAAAGTTCCACTCGATATGTTTGCTGTGATGGAGTGTCTCCTCCGACTGGTGGACGCACAGCCTGGCCTCCGCTCTGGGACTGTCCACAGCTGCATGGCTTCTCTGTGCTGCGCTGGCCTGGAGGGACCCAGCCTGGGCAGAGGGCTACCTCCGGAGCAGGTCTCCCAGGGGATGGGGAGGAGTCCGGGATGTGCGCCAGAGAGGACGCTGAAGGTTAGGGTGGGTGTTCCTTTGTGTTTTCTTTGGCTAGTCCTGGTGTTTTGGAGTTTTGGTGAGTAATGATTTTTGTTTTGTTTTGTTTGATACTGGGAATGAACCTTAGACCTCTGCATTGAGCTACATTCCCAGTCCTTTTAAAAATATAGCACTGTATATTTTAAAATTTTTAAGACAGGGTCTTGCTAAGTTACTAAGTTATTCAGGCTGGGCTTGAATTTGCAGTCCTCCTGCTTCAGCCTCCCAGAGTGCTAGGAGTAAAGGCCTGAGCCAGGACACCTGGTAAGCAGTGACTTTGATTAACACAGGACACAAATTTCTCCTTCAGTAATTTTAAATGGTTCCATCCTCCTGCTATGAAACTGTTAACAAGGGAAACTCTGATCTTGCTAGACAGCCTGTGTGTTCTGTTCCAAACCACAGCTGTGACTTCACCATCCACCTAAATAACGTTTCCATGGTCCCAGGAGGAAGACATGAGGCCACATAGCAGTTTCTTTCTTAGGAAGGTGGACATTCCTTGACGTGCTTCTCACCTTTGCTCTTACCAGGTATGCACAGTCCCATTTAGGAGAGAGATGCTGTGTTGGGGAAATAGACCCTCAAATGTACCATAAATCCGATATGGAAATTTTGTCACAGCTGCAGTATTTGCTAGAGTTTATTTTGAGGCATTCTGGAATGTGATTAATTTTAACAGCCATACAGGATGCTGGCTACTGGATTTGGGACCCTGTGGGATAAATGAGCCTGCCTGTTTTCTTATTAGCAAGGGGACTTTTAAATATAAAATGGAAGCGTACTAGTTGCCATAGAATATTGTATCTTATTTTTACTGAGACATTAACTATGCTGGGAGCCAGCTATTGGATAAATGGGGCTATTGTAGCACAGGTCAAGTTAATAAAATAAAAATATGTTCAGTTTTGTCTATCTGCACTCTATGCAGATATTGTAAGAATGCTTGCACTTCTTGGAGAAAACATTCTCTCACACACCTATCGATTGTCTATATACCTATCAGTCCACCTGTCTGTCCACCCAACCACCCATCCATTTCTCTTCCTTTTTTCCCAAATTCTTCCAGATTTCTCCAGCTATAATTTAATTCTTTCTTATTTAAAGTATTCTATAACACCTACAATAACCACTTAACAATTTATTTCTTAACAGCATTCTTTTACTTTTTAGGGGGTGCTGGGGGGTCAAACTCAGGGCCTTGGACCTATTAGGCAAGCACTCTACCACGTGACCTAAACCCCCAACCCCAATGGCATTATTTTAAAATTAATATTTAGCTTCTATATTGCACAATGAGTATATTTTCTTCCTGATTGTAAACCTTCACAGAGAAAGGGCTGTGAATTTCTTTCTGAATAACTCAAAGTCCTAATGTAGTTCTCAGCAAATAGTTTATCAGGTGGTTTCCATGATATAGGCACACTTAAAAAGCACCAATAAATAAAAAAAAATTCAAAAATATTTAGCATTTACTTAAGGAACTAAGTGTGTGCAGTCAAATTATTTTCCTCTTCATGAGTAACTATTCATGCTAGCTTTTTCTATGACCATTATTCCAAATTTTATTTTTAGGGCACTGTTTTGTGGCAGGGATGGTAGATAGGTTCTGAATTTAAGGAGGGAATATATTGCTACTTGTATAACAAACATCCTCCTGCAGTTTTACTTCTCAGCATGTGTTCTGGTGACCAGCAGCCTCCTCGGCATCCCGAGGTCACCTCAGAAATGCAGAATGTAGGCTACGAAGAGAACTGCTAAACCAGCACCGGCTTGTAGCGAGGGCCTAGGTGATTTGTATGCGTGTTAGTCTGGGACTGCCTGGACGACACCCACCTAAAATCTTTTTTCCCTCTTCTGAACTGGGTTCGTATAAGGTGTGGTCACAAGGGAGACAAAAGGGGCTGGGAACTAATATCTACTGAGCACCTACCTCAAAATGTAGACAAACCTAGAGGGCTTTTTCCGTCTCTTCCCAGCGCCCAGTGTCTCCCTTGCAGTCAGGCTCATAGTAACAGGAGTTACTGCCTCACATAAATTCCTCGTCACTGCAGTTGATCTTTGGCCCTATGTGTGTAGCAGAGCTGACCCCAGGGAGACCGCAGTTAGCATGCTGTTACAGTGTACGGTGTTTCCACCTGATGACGCCCTCCTGAGTAGGAGCAGGGGCAGTGCAGCTTGGGGCAGGGGCAGGAGTGAGCGGGAGGAAGCGCCAGTGTGCACGGCTGTCTCTTTGTGATACTGGGTGTCTTTCACACACTAATGAATTGCCTTCCTGCCTGCTAATACCTGCTCAAAAACATTAATTTGATCCAGTTTTTACTGAGTCCTGATGGTCCCCGTCAGGAATAGGACTAGAAGATGAGATTAGACATTCCCTTAACTGGATTTTTAAAAAGGACAGTGCATTCAGTTCTGTGAAACGAGTTGACATGTGGCATTAAGTTCATTGCTGTTATCTGTCTGAGGCTTTTCAGGGAAGAATAATGAATGCTCAACTTCATTAGAAATATGGCTCAATCTTAATATTGCAAATGTGTTGGTAGACCAGAGGAATGTAATTGTTTTATCAGAATGACTTTGGCTTGTGGAAATATAATTAATGGAAGAGATAGCTTATGCCAAGAAATTTTTTTCATTTGGGCTTTGAAAGTCTAACAAAAACCTAATAATGAAATATACCAAAAATAAATCATAGCCCAGGATATAAAAGAGATGAAAGAATAAACGAGGCAAGTTCTCATTAAGTAAGATGGATAGCACACATTCACTCACTACTACTTCCACAGAAAGCTTCCAAAATGATAATAGAGATTAAGGAAAAAAAAAACCCCAAAAGACTGAAGGACAAAAACACCCGGAGAAGGGGAAAAATACAGCATAATTCAAAATTTGGGAAGGGGAGAGCAGATTGCTCTGGTAATCTGTGCTATGCAATTATCCCACTAGTTCAAGGATTAAAAAGGCAAGTGTTCTATGGTACCTCACGATCTTTGTGGTCAACAATTGGAGTGGTTCCGCTGGGCGCTCCTTCCATTCATGGCAGGATTGGCCATGGGTGCTCGATGGTTCTCGCTGACTGCTGGGCCTCTCTGTGTCCGCGATGGCGTTGGTCAACTACTGTAGCAGTGACAGCTGGGCCTCTTTCTCCCACTGTGGGCTCAAGCAGGGCTTCCCGCTCTCTCCTGCGAGGTGACCAGACACCTACGTGAAAGCGCTGCATTCCTAGACCGAGTGTTCAGGAAATAGGCTCGGCTCATTCCTGTCACACGCGATTGGTCAGAGCAGAGGTCTCAGCAGAAGAGTGGGGTGGAAATTCACAGCCATCTTCCTCACCCGGATGGACGGAGGTTAACAGCCTTGGAAACCCAACCTGCAGTGAGGGAAATGCGGAGGTCAGCTAAGTCCTGACACAGAGCTCCACACAGGTTTAGGAAGTCCATGTACTTCTGAAAACAGAGCGGGATACAGGCAGGGCTGAAAGATAGGGTAGGTTGAAAGTCTGTCTAAAACCACAGCTCCTCCGATCATCTCCCATGGTGTCGGTGCTAATAGGAGGCTGGAGGTTTAGTTACTGGAGAGGCTGAACAATCAGACTTTGAACTTCCATATACGTGAAAGCAGGGGAACCATACAGAAAACAAAGATATTAAATAAAAATCTGCATAATGCCACAAAGCACCTTTCTTCTCATTTTCTAAATTGGCTCTGATGATAGAGGCAGACTCAGGTAAGAACTGGAAATTTCCTCTTTGGTAAAATTTGCCAGCCCAAGAGAAAATGTCTACAGATACAGACAGCTGGGTGCCTGATGAGAAGGCACCATTAAACCCAACATCACGTAACAAATCCCATTTACACAGACCACCTGCTCAGGGATTTTAGAGGCTAACTTTTAAAGTGAGAAATCAAGGGTCGATATTTGAAAGATGTTCAGTCTTTGAAAGATCTTAACATTCACATGCCAAACCAAATAAGTAGATATTAAGAATATTGTAAAGAACAAGTTAAAATGAGAAAATTGTAATTAATATCCCCAAATAGGTGACTCAATATAGTCTATAAATGAAATAAGCAAAAATACATACTAAGGGAACATTAACACATTAGAATTCTTGGAAATAAAAATTATTGGGTCAAAAATTAAATAGAACTTTTGGAAGATATATTTGAAGAGATTTTATAAGTCAAACAACCAAAGAGATGTAATAAAAGTAGGAAAATTGGAGAGTAAGTTTGGGAGGGCTCCCATCCAGATACTAGAATAAACAGAAAGATAGGATGGAAGGGAAAAAATAATTGGAAAGACAACTCAGAAAACATCCCAGACCTTAAGGGTAAGAATTACCGCACTGCTAGAGACCCGTGAGAGACCACAGAATAGAGGATCAGAAAAGGATCCACATTACACTACAACATCACAGTATCTCAGAACACGGGACAAAGAGAAACTCCTAAAAGCTTTCAAGGGAGAAAACGAGACTAAGGTTCAAAACTGCACATTGCTCCCCCAAACATTGGAAGCTAAAAGGTAATGTTTGAAGTTCTGATGGAGATTCTTTCCAACCTGCAATCCTAAACTCGGCTATCAATCAAGTGGGTCAAAAAAGGCACCATGCATCTCTGTGGTTAAAATGTGATCGAATGTGTTCTGGGCCCCTAAAAATTGTGAGTGATCATTTCTTTTCATTATGTGTGCCTTTCTCAATTAGGCTATATAGTTCTCAAGGGACACACTTTTAATTTTCAATTGTCCCGCATAGTGTCTGCACAAAGTAGGTGTGTTTATGGGTAAATGGTGTTTATGGGTAAATGGATTGTGCTGTACTTTAAATCACACCTGAGTGAAGTGCTGAATATACCAGTATCGCTTCAGCACACCAAAATAACTTACATCCTTAATCGCTGTTTCTTGGTACCATGTCTACTATCTAGTCTCAGGCTTTCTCCCATGATTTGTGTTTATTTGGAAAAAAGTTTTACCTTAGTCTTTCATTTGGACCAGCAGTGTAAAGTGTTCTATAGCTTGAATATTTAGGAAAAGTAGAAAACGTGTCTCACACTGCTACAAGAAAAGATTTTCAGAGCCAAATAAGATGAGGTTGACCTGATAACACCAAGTACCAGTCAACTGAAGACAGTACATAAGGGAGCAAGCTGACATGTTGGCCTGTGGAGGAGTATGGTTCTGGGCCCCAGTCATAACAGTTCAAGGGGAGCTCGGAGATCTAGGTGAAGATCTTAAAATCTGAAAATACTTTTATCTGGAATAGTAAAGATCAAGAGGGCAAGAATGAAAGTCATCTTGGATCAGATAGAGAAATATTTTGGTACTTGAAAGACAATGAAAAACTTCAAAATGATAGGAAGAAAAACTGAGCAGAAGTAGAATCAAAGAATAGAAGTTACGCCCTACCCAGCTCACATCAATGTGTTTTTATTCTGCATACGTGCAGCAGTAACTGTGTGTAATTTCTTCGGCTTGTCTTTTCTTTTTTGCTTTGAAGACTGACTTGGGAGTATTGGGATATTTGAGCTCTCACTGGGACAACTATAAAGCTTGTGGAAGGAATTTCATGTCACTAACAAAAATCAACAAAAGGGAGATTTCTGTGGCCTCACACATGCTAATTAACATGCATTTGATAGAGATTTTTATTACTTATGCTCCCCAGGCAGTGTCAAGGCTGAGTGTTGCCCTCTGTCTTCACCTTGTAGTGTGCTGGGAGCTGGCCATGTGCACGTGTGCAAAGACTGGGCATTGGGACCATGAAGGATGAATGTCTTGGTGGTAAAGACGTCAGTGACTCCTTCCCTACACATACCTTTAGGGACTCTGGCTTCCTCGAGTCTCCAGAAAGAGTAGCTCTATGTACCATGTTACTTCATTTTCATGCCATGGCCAATTGGACCATGCATGGATGTTTGATCCTGAAACTCGGAGTTGGGATCCCAAGAACTTGATTCAAATAGACAGTGGTAGGCACTGGACCAGTGAGCTGGTGCAAATTTGAAACATGATCATGGAAAGGGAAAGTACTGAACAAAGAGCTAAAGACGAGGCCAAGTTTATGCTGCTGCTGTGCAACGAAAAGTGTGATTCTGATTTGCTTTTCAAGTCCAGGGCTTACTCATAAGATGCTCATTCGACTTGGGTCCTTTGAGGATGTTAAAGTACCTTCTGCCTCTCACAGCTCGAGTGCTATTTCTGCCCTTATGGCAGTCAGTTCACGCACAGTATTCCCTTCAATTCCTTTAATCCAGCAATGAGTTTGACTTACCTGCTAACCAGATAAGATAATACATGCTTATAGAATAATTTCAATCCTTTGTAATCACATGGTTTTATAATTACTTAGATTTGTATCTGTCTTCTTCAGAGGGATGTGAATTCCCTGAGGTTTTAAGCAAGGAATGTACTCCAATTCATTTCACATGGTAGGTAGTCAATTCCTCCCTGAAACTGGGTATTGACTGAGCTGTAGTAAATCTGGCTCATGAGAGACATGTTTGACTTAGTGCCCTAAGAGGATCATATTTCTAGAAGCAACTATTGCAATATGTTTCAAACATTTCCCTTTATAGTTCTTACAAGCAACCTCAGGTATTTGTGTTGCAATGGGAGGGTCCCATGTCCTGCTCTATTACTTGTGTTAGGATGTCAGGCTCTTTGCAACTCATGGACAATCAGCTTGAGGTCCACAGCCTGCCTCTAGCCAAGAGTGAGGAGGCGAGGCCAGCAGCGTGTGGCAGGAGGCGCCCTCATTCCGATCCCATATGGTCCTTCTGGTTCCACACTGTGTGGGTGCACAGTGCACTTCTCAGCTTTAAGAACATTTGAGTGAGCATGTATCACCGCTCATTTAATTATTTTGCAATTATTGAGTAAAATCACCCTTCCTTAGAAAATAAACTGTCTTTAGAGCCAATTTTCCCATTTCCAAACTAAAAACATGTATGTTGCCTAGAGAGTAATACATTTCATTAAACTGCCTATTTATTGACTTTCCCAAGAGATTTCTTTCTTGCTTTTCCTATAATATACTATAACATTACCATACAGGGCTTCATTATTTCTTACTTTCCACTTGCATTGCTCTGATAGTTGGAAAAAGTAAAAAGTCCAGCGATTGAAATGAATGACCTTTATATTCAGAAAACTAAAACTAATTAGACATAAACATGGGCGTTTTCATCATGTCACTTAAAACACACAGTATTAATGGTCAATTTAATTTTTATTACCGAAAATTATTTCTTTAATTATATTCATGTCATATCTTTCTCTTTGTTGAGGTCTTTTTTTAAAAAAAAAGTAGACTATATCATAGTTCATTTAATTGTACAGTAATTACACATTCAATATTATAGCTACTGTTTAGATGTTGCTTGCAGCCCCCAAGGAATCATACCTGGAGCTTGGTCTCCAGGGTGGCAATGGGAAGAAGTGGTGGAAACTTCGAAGTGTGAGGCATAGTGGGAGATCTTTTTTTCTTAATTTTTAAAAATTTTTTTGTTTTTTACCGAGAGCATGTATTGGTACATCGTATACATAATGGTCACATTTATCATGGTTGTTTTGTACCCGTACATGATGTATCTTGGTTTTCCCCCTCTTCCCCACCCTTCTGCTCCCTCTTCCCTATTTACAGCAGGTTTATTTATATTTTTCTATTTTTTACCTTTCCCCTTTCTTTCCTTTTTCCCTTCCTTCTTTTCCCCCTTCTCCCTTTCTAGTTCTCCTCTTTTTTCAATATTATCTTCATTTTATGTAATATCTATTACACCTCTTTGTGTTTAGGTCTTTTTTAATGTCACTTGTTCATTTTTTTTTCTTTGCCTTCCCTCTCCAAAATTTAACACATTTTTAACACTTATTTTGCACCTGAGAATGTGAATATTTTAGCCACGAGAGGTGATCAGTGTTCTGGAAGTTGACAACAATTGGGTCATAACAGATACTGTACAGACTGCAGGAAGTTCGTGACTTAGTCGCCTTCCAGCCCAGGGTGTCCCAGATTACCAGTGGAGAACAGCCTTGTACTTTACGAGGTTTCTTCCCCCACAGTCTTCATTATGGTGGTCCTCTTCCTCCTCCTCCTCCTCTTTTTGTTCCCCTTCTTCCCCTCCTTCCTCCCCTCCCCTTCCCTTCCTCATTCAAATTCCATCCCTTTGTCCATTTAAGAAAATATTAACACCCAAGAACATTTCTGAAGTACTTCTTTCTTTTATTCCAGCATCTCAGGCACGAGGTTATATTTAGTTTTGAGCACAATCCTTAATCCTTTCGATGAGCAGAAAAAGCAGTTCTGGGGAGGGGGCAGCAGTGTGCCCATCACTTCAGCTTCTCTGGCTGTGGGCAGGTCTTGACTGAGTGCTTTCTGAGAAGCCAGAGGAAAATCCTATTTTGGTGCTCTGGTAGCTTCACTTTCATCCCCCTCAGGGACTATTTCTCATCATTTCTTCTCCTCTCCAATCTCAGACATTGCTTATTCCCTCTTTCTTTCAGTGGATGACTTGATCTTATATTTCATGGAGAAAATAGATGCAATCAACAAAAATATATCATTTTTCTACCACACGCCTGTATCTTTAGTCACACACTCTGCCTTTCCTCCTCAATTGTTCTTGGCTTGTGTCTCGATCAATTTTCTTTCCTGGATTGCTCTTGTGTTTGCCAGCTTCATTTCTTTAGCACATCTCTAAATGCTGGAGTGCCCCAGGGTTTAAATTCTCAGCTCTCTAATCTTTTCTAGTCCTACTTTCCTTTGGAAAGTTTAGTCCCTTGGCTTTAAAAACCATCTGTCCTCTGAGAACTCCCGAACTTCTCTACATGCCAAACTCTGTCCTAAGGATCATACATATGACTACTTACTCTGTTTTTATTTGGGCGTCTCTAACGTAACATAGCTTCTCTTAATTTTCTCAAAGCAAAACAAACCACCAATATCCTCTCTCACTTCTGCCATATATTGGTAAATGGTGCCACCATCCACTCAGTGCTTTTCAGGCCTAAAATTATAGAAAAAAAAAATATATATATATATATATATATATTCTTGTGGTACTGTGGATTGAACCAAAGGAGTACTGAGCTATGTCCTCATCTCTTTCTAAATTTATTTATTTATTATTTTGGGACAGTGTCTTGCTAAGTTACCCACATAGGCCTCAAACTTGTAACCCTCCTGCTTCCAGCCTCCTAAGTAGCTGGGATTATAGGCACCTGCTACTGCACCAGGCAAGAAATTATTCTTTTTTCTAACTTATTTACTTATTATTATTTTTGTCAGTGTATGTTTGTTGCATGGTTTTTCTTATATGAGTATTACAGATTATAAATAAAGAGCAAAATAAAAGATAATAGGAAGTAGGGAGATAAACCTTTCTCAAATGGGAAGGAGATCAAAAAATTATTCTAGAATGCTCTCTTCCCCTCACTGCCCACATCAAACACAGGCAAATTGAGTTGCTCATGTTTCCATATTTTTTTCCAAATCTGACTACCTCTCATTATTGCTAGTTCTATAAATCTAGACCAATTCATCACTATGTTTTACTCAGTGCACTCAGAAGTTCCAAAATTTATCATGATGACTTTCTAAAACATTTGCCTCAACTTCTCCATCTTAAAATGTCCTGGGTGCTGTTTTGTTTGGAGTTCCAGCAGCACCCCATAGTAAGGTATTGGTGGGGTTGTACCTGATTGGTATCTTGGTGGAATTTATATTTCAGAGTGCGTATTAAAATTTTTTATTTCTTTTTTTTATTTTTTTATTTTTATTTTTACCAAGAACATGCACTGGTACATTGTATACATAATGATCATAATCAACATGGTTATTTTGTACCTGTACATGATACATCTTGGTTTTCCCCCCTCTTCCCCTTCCCCTCCCCTCCCTTCCATTCACCCACCCCTCCCTATTTGGAACAAGTGTAGCTACACTTTACCATTTTTTCCCCTTTCATCTTACTTTTTTTTAACCTTCTTCTTTATCCCCCTTTTCCCTATCTAGTTCTCCTCTCTTTTGAATACCATCTCTCTTCTTTTTTTTAAAATATAATATCTATTCTACCCCTTTGTCCTTATTTACACTTATGGTTTCTCATATCAGAGAAGCAATTCGATGTGTACTAATAAGTGTCTGATTTATTTCACTCAACAGTATTTTCTCAAGGAGCATCCATTTACATACAAATGACTCTAGTTTATCCCTTTTTATGGCGGTGTAGTACTCCATTGTGTAGAAAAACCACATCTTCTTTAGCCATTCATCAGTTGTTGGGCATTTAGGTTGTTTCCAAGACTTAGCTATTACAAATTGTGCTGCTATGAACATGGTTGTGCATATATCACTGTGATATGATGATTTTAATTCTTCTGGGAAGATACCCAGCAGAGGAATAGCTGGG
>PVJO010030383.1:0-15577 GCA_004026905.1 Hystrix cristata | reverse complement strand
GCAACTAACCCCAAGGAGATACGGAGGTATGTGAGATGTGGCTGCTGTCCTCAAGGAGCTTGCAGTCCAAATGAGGAACTAAAATTTAGACATGTGAAAAGTTAGTGGCCACTGTGAGAGTCTTCACAAGGCAACACAAGGGCAGTCACCAGGCTGCATGGAAGACAGTGAGGTCACATGGCCTGGTGGGCAGAGGCTGGGCTGGCAGGTAGATGCCTGGACCTGACTCCCAGGTCCATTGTCACAGTCCGTGTGACCGTGGGCCGGTGGGAGCCTGAGCTTCCTCTTGTGTGATGGGAGGATGCGGCTCCCCTGGGGTGCTGTTTGGAGGACAGAGGGATCATGGGTGAAGCTCCTAGGTCTGTCAGCACACAAATGGTTAAGGACAAATGGCTCCCAGAGGTATATTGAGGGAGTGACTTCCTCTGTCTCATCTCTCTGTTCCTCTCTGACCCTGCTCTCTCTCTCTCTCTCCTGCTAAGGAATTACTCTCATTTCCACCACCCAATATATGGCAACTGCTACACTTTCAACAACAAGAACGACTCCAGCCTCTGGATGTCTTCCATGCCGGGGATCAATAACGGTGAGAGGTCCTCTGTCCTGCTTTCCCGCCACTGTCCCCCACCTTTTCTGCCCTGGAAAGGGCCTTCTCTGTTCTTTCTCTCTGAGGGCACCACCCAGCCCAATCCAGGCATGAGGGAGATCCTGTCCCAGACCTTCCTCCGGAGAGTGGGCGTGCTGGCTTGCTAAGACCACATCCAGTCTTCCCGGCCTTGCTCTCTATGGAGCTTAGCAACTAGGCAAGGGTGGGCTGGTGTTTCCATCCTCACCTCTTCTCTAAGACTCCGCCCCCAACTCTGCTCCCACCACACCCCCAGGTCTGTCCTTGACGCTGCGCGCGGAGCAGAATGACTACATCCCCCTGCTGTCCACGGTGACCGGGGCCAGGGTGACCGTGCATGGGCAGGATGAGCCAGCCTTCATGGATGATGGTGGCTTCAACCTCCGGCCTGGTGTGGAGACCTCCATCAGCATGCGGAAGGCAAGGATGCCAGCTTGGAGCTGGGGAAAGGGAGCCCCACATTGGACAGGTGGACAGAGCCTCTACGGCAGAAGAAGCGGAGCGGGGCTTTGAGCACCGGGAGGTCTTCAGAAGCAGGAGTGAGGGGCGAAGGGGCTGGCGGAGGGGCATTGGGAAGCACGCCTTGGATGAGAGGGGCTGAGAGGTGGTGCTGGGCGTGCTTCAGGCCCCAGGGGTGCTCTGAGCCCTGTCTTCTGGGGAGTAGTCTGGGGATGGGCTCTGGGGGCTTCCCGGCATGTTTGGAGATGGTGCCGGCAGAGTGTGAAATACAACCCAGGACTGAGGGAAGAAGCCAAGCCGCTTGCTCTGACCTCTCACCGCTGATGTGTGTGTGTGTGTGTGTGTGTGTGTGTGTGTGACAGGAAGCCCTGGACAGACTTGGCGGCAATTATGGAGACTGCACCGAGAATGGCAGCGACGTCCCCGTCCAGAACCTGTACCCTTCCAAGTACACGCAGCAGGTGAGGCGCCTGCTTCTGTGGCCCTCACCCCCGGGGCCAGCCGGCAGCGGGAGGGGCTGGGGGTGCCCGGGGGAGCGGCCGGGGTGGAGAGAGCAGCGGGGGGCGGGGGTGAGCGGGCCTCACGCCTTTCCTCGCCCTTGCAGGTCTGCATCCACTCCTGCTTCCAGGAGAGCATGATGGAGAAGTGCGGCTGCGCCTACATCTTCTACCCCAGGCCCGAGGGCGCCGAGTACTGCGACTACCGGAACCACAGCGCCTGGGGTGAGCCGCCGGCCCGCGCCCCTCCCCTGGCTCCCCGGCGCTGCCCCCGCCTCCGTTCGCTCACTTGCCTCCCGCCCCTCTCTGCCCCGTCGGTCTCTCTCTCCGGGTTTGTGGTCTGTGTCACGGACTCAGCAGGACGCGGCCCCTTCCAGGCTGCCCGCTGCGTTCGGCTCGCGTCCTGCCGCCCGCCCGCCCTGCTCGTCCTCCCGGCGCCGCCGGGTGGAGCCGGAGGCATCCCTGTCACTCCTTCGCGGTTTCTGTCTCAGGCGCTTTTGGGGACCCTGCTTGTTAACCTGGAGGAGAGCGCGGAGCGCGCCCGGGAGCTAGCGCAAGAGTAGACACATTCCTGTCCTTTGCCCTGCTGCCGAGCCGCGTGCTGGGAAGCTGAGACAGGACCGTCCCAACCGGAAATAGTGGACGTCCCCAGGGTTTGCATCCCGGGGGCACAGGCCAAGGGCCATTCTGGGGGCGACGTGGTGGCAGGCGCTGCAGGCCCGGGGCCCTGGGGCCCTCGTGGGAGTTGTCACCCCTGAGTTTGGTGCCTGCCCCTCCTCCTCCTTCCTGGGCTGGCTGCACACAGTTCCCTCCTTCTGCCTGTGCTTCCTGACGGTGGCCTCCTGGTCTCTGTCCCAGTCTGGGAAGACCAGAACTGGAGGGCAGCTGGCCATGGCCGCCACGTCTATGACCCCAGCTCTTCAAGAGGCCAGCATGGGCAGCTTGGCATACCCTGGCTCAAAATGAAAGCTGGAGGTGTAGCTCACAGTAGAACACTTGTCTAGCAAACACGAGGCCCTGGGTTCAATCCCCAGAACTGAGAAAAAAAAGAAGAGGAACTGGAGGGAAACTCAGAGGCCATCTGACCTCCCAGCTCCTTTCTCAGATGGGTAAACTGAGGCCTGGAGGGAGGGCGTGATGCATCACACATCCCAGGGTATGCAGAGCAGTGGGGGGCCGGGTGGCTCCCCTCTTCTCCTCCCTGCCCCCAGTACTAATTGCTAAATTGTGAGTTTGATGATCTGGGAGTGAGAAATAGCAGTGTCAGTCTCTGAGGGGTTGAGGGGAGGAGCGAGAGGCATGAAAGCCAACAGCAGGCTGCTGTGTGTTCCCTGAGGCTCGCCCGGAAGTGGCCGGTCCCATCCTAGTGACAGAGGCCCGGCCCTGGGAGGTGGAGGAATTTGAGTGAGAAATGAAGGCTTTGGACTGAGGGAGTAAAAATAGCAATGATGCTGAAACAGCCCTATTTAAAACTTAGTTCCCTTCTTCTCTCCTCTTCCTCCTTTTCCTCTCCTCCTTCGGGTAATAATTACTTTCTTGAGATAATTCATATCCCATACAATTCACTCGTTTAGGGTATATGATTGGATCTTAGTATGACAATAATTTTGAGTCTTAGGTTTTTGGTGGCATCCCAGGGCTGTCAGCCGTCGCACAGTCTGTTTTGGAATATTTTTCATCACTCTCTGAAGAAACGTATCCATCGGCAGCCCCGAGCTCCCGCTCCTCACTGCCAGCCCCTGTGCAACCCCAGTCTTTCTGATTCTGTGATCTCCCCAATCTGGTTTTTTCGTATAGAGGGGGACTTACAATCAGTGGTCTTCGTGACGGGCTTCTTTCACTCAGCATATTTTCTAGGTTCATCTGTGTCGTAGCATGTAACAGTGCCTCATTCCTTTTTATGGCTGAGTAATCTTTCATTGTGTGAATATCCTGTACAGTATTTTGTTTACTCATTAGTTGTTAGACATTTATGTTGCTTCTATTTTCAGTTTTGTGAATAATGCTGCTGTATACAAGTTTTGTGTGGACGTATGTTTTTGGTTCTCTTGGAGAAGATTTACTTAGATCATGGAGTAATTCTGTTCAACCTTTTGGAAGAGTGGCCAGATTATGTCTCAAGGTTGCTGTACCACTTTCCATTCCTAGCAGGAGTAATGAGGTTTCCAGTTTCTTCGCATCTTTACTAGTCTTTGCTATTGTCTTTTTCTCTTCCTTTCTTCCTTTCTTCTTCCTTCCTTTCTTTTTTCTCTCTCTCTTTTTTTTTTGTTTGTTTTTTCTTTTTTGGGGGGTGCTGGAGATCAATCAGGGCCTTGTACTTGCTAGGTATGCGCTCTGCGACTTGAGCTTTATCCTCGACCCCATTTTTTGTTTGTTTTTTGAGACAGACAGGGTCTCACTATTTAGCCCAGGCTGACCTCAAACTCATAATCATCCTGTCTCAGCCTCCCTAGTGCTGTGTATTGTCTTTTTTTTTTTTTTAATAATAGCCATCTTAATGGATGTAAAGTGATATTTCCTTGTGGTTTAACCCCATTATTCTCACACAGCAGTTGTTCCCATTTTTCTTCTGAGGTTTAATTTTTGTCCACCCAGAGCACATCTTGTATGGGTGTATCCTGTTTGTTTTTCCTGACTTTTCTTAACTTGTTAACATTTTGTGTGCTCCCACCCGGGATGCATCAGGATAATGGTGCCTGGTGCTCTCGTGAAGTGGGAGGCCTCTTGGGTGTGGGGTGAGAGGGCTGAGTACCCTCAGAACACAGGCATCGCTTTGTAACTACAGGCTACTGCTACTATAAGCTCCAGGGGGCCTTCTCTTCCGACAGCCTGGGCTGCTTCAACAAGTGCCGGAAGCCATGCAGGTGAGTGCCCCTGCTCCTGGGTCCGGGTGGACAGTGGGCCTTGTGGCTGGGGAGGATACAAGACATGCAGCTGGACTCTTGAGTGGGAGAGCCCCAGTCCATTGCTAAGCACATTTTTAGCCCACTGTGGTGGTTTGCACTGGTAATCCCACTACTTGGGAGGCTGAGGCAGGAAGATCATTAGTTTGAGGGCAGCCTGGGCTATTTAGTGAGACTCTGTCTCAAAAACCAAAACCAAAACGAAATTAAGTGCATTTCTTCCTCCTCAGTGTGACCATGTACAAGCTATCTGCTGGTTATTCACGATGGCCCTCGGTGACATCTCAGGTAAAGTGGGAAGGGAGGGACAGGTGTAACACTGTGGCCTGCTCTGGGTGTTGTGTGTGCTGGTGTGTTTGATCTGATCTCATCCCCGTGAGCCTGAGAAGTGCTGGGGTGACCTCATTGCCACCCCCATCCTTTCCCAGGATTGGATCTTCCAGATGCTGTCCCTACAGAACAATTATACCATCAACAACAAAAGGTCAGTCCTGCCTGGTCTTAGTCCCAGGATGAGAATCCTTGGGAGGCAAAACAGATCTGGGCAGAGGAACTGATACAAGAATTTGGAGGAGGGTCCAAGAAGTTAATCCTCTACCATTTCTTCCCACCCTTCTAAGAAATGGAGTTGCCAAACTGAACATCTTCTTCAAGGAGCTGAACTACAAAACCAATTCCGAGTCTCCCTCGGTCACGGTAGGGCCTGCCTGGCGGAGCCCGGAGCTCTCCTGGGGTCTCGGGTGGCCAGCCAGGGAAGCACGGAGTTGTCTGTGCAGGGCGGAAGGGCCTGGGCCTCACGGTAGGGTCCGAGGAAGAGGAGCGCAGGCGAGGATGAAGGGGAGAGCGTTGGAAGGAGCGGCCGGGCCGGCGCAGGGGGTCTTGGGGGGCACGCGTGTGCCAGATGGTGGGAGAGGGCCTGGACTTGCCCCGGGTCCCCCGGCCATGTTGCCAGCTCTCGCTGGGGTGCAGAGACGGGGCCCCGTGGTCACTGCGCCTCTCTCCCTTGCAGATGGTCACCCTCCTGTCCAACCTGGGCAGCCAGTGGAGCCTGTGGTTCGGCTCCTCTGTGCTGTCGGTGGTGGAGATGGCCGAGCTCCTCTGCGACCTCCTGGTCATTACATTCCTCATGCTGCTGCGGAGGTTCCGGAGCCGGTACTGGTCTCCAGGACGAGGGGCCAGGGCTGCGAGGGAGGTGGCCTGCACGCCCCCTTCCTCCCTCCCCTCCCATTTCTGTCCCCACCCGGCCTCCCCGGCCTTGACGGCGCCTCCGCCGGCCTACGCCACGCTTAGCGGGGCCTGCCCACCCGCGCTGGGCTCTGTGGGCCTGGCTCCTCCCCCTGCGCTCCGGGGGAGCTCTGAGAGTTAGCCCAGGACGTCTGGGACCTCCCGAGCGGTGGCCTGGGGAGAGAGGCAGGCTGGGCAAGGGGCAGTGGAGCTGCCCAGAGCAGCCCTGGTCCTGCCCCTGGCCCCACATCGGTGCAGACAAGTCTCCTTCCCCTGGATCAGCCAAGCCGGACTTGGAGTTTTGGCAAGGAACTTCCCTAGGAAACGGCCGGCCGGCAACCAGAACAAAACATAAACAAGGGCATGCGGCACCAGGCACAGGTTTCCTCTCGGGTGACCTCGTCCGGCCCCAGATCGGCCTGGCCACACTGCCATCCAGGGACACAGACTCTGCCCCTGTTCTTGGACTGGAGTGGGGAACCCCGCCCAAAAGCCCCCTTCCTTAGTCCTTGGGCAATTCCCCTCCCTGACTCTCCAGGCCGGGGGCTGGAGCAGACTGGTTTAGCAAAGCTTTGGTCGTCTGGATTCCTCTGGTCTCAGCCTCCAGGTGCCCACAGAGCCACGGCCTGGCTTCTTGCCCTGAGCCCTTCACAGGTCTGCATGTCTGCGGAAGCCATCTCCTTAGTCCCCACTATCTCCTGGAGAGCTCCTGCATACCCCTGAGCCTGTTTTCTGTAGAACTGATCACCCCTCTCTTGGGATGCCTGTAACACACAGTAGTGATATCTCCCGGAGCACCGATATCACGTCATACTTTCCTGTTCATTTGTGTCTGCTCCCCTGACTAGATTGTGAGCTCTGGATGGTCAGGGACGGAGTATTGTTCATTTCCATGTTCTCCAGTTCTAGCCTGGTGTCCTGCTTGGACAGGTGGGCAGGCGCTCAATAAATGTTTGTTGCTTAAAGCCACGTCTGGAGGGCCGGGCCGTGCCCCCGGAAGTGGGTGCCAAGAGGATACAATCCCGGAGTCACTGCCCACTTCCGGGAGGTCCTGGGGTGCAGGGAGGGTGCAGCCTGCCATGGCCCTCGGCTTGCCATGGAGGAGACCAGCCTCAGGAGAGAGACTAAGGAGGACCCACTGGTGGGCGAAGCACCACCTGCTCTGTGCTTATCCCCTTGTTAGGCTGGAAGGGGAGCCTACTGCAGAGTAGCTGGACAACTCCGTCCTCTCTGGTGTCCCAGCTTCCTTTCCTACCCAGCTTTATTCACCACTGAGCCTCTGCCCATTTGCCGAGCACCACACACCACTCGTCCACGCTCCTCCCTGTCCATGGTGGTCTGGGGTGGATGAGACTCTGACCAGTTTCCTCGGGGTCCTCTGGGCCTCCACAGGCTTGCTCACTCAGCATCACAGAGAGAATCCTCCCACTCTTGGGGAGGGGAAACTGAGGTCCAGGAAGGGGCTAAAGGCTGCCCGAGGGAAACCCACCTTTCTGAGTGCCGGTCCCTCAGCCTGCTCGGGCAGAAGACCCAGGTCTGGCAGAAGCAGCCCTGTCTCACTGCCTTCAGGAAGCTTCCTCTGCTGCTTGCTCTAATTCTCATTCATCACTGACTCAGTCCCGAGGTGTCAGAGCAGAAAGGGGATCTGGGGGAAAGGAGAAGGAGCCAGCGGAGGGACCCGGGAAGGTCGTGACCTGGACAGATGCCATGACTCTGACTTCCCTTTCCGTGATTCCTGCCAATGGGGGGAAACGGCAGTGTCCCTCAGGTGCGCCCCGCCCTCAGTGAGCCCCACCCCGTGCCCTCTGTCCAGGCAGGGCAGGCCAGGGGACAGTGGGATCTGTCAGGGATGAGTCTCCCTGCCTGCCTGGAAGTCCACCTGGGGCTCCCACCCCGTCCAGTCCCTGTCTGTGGGTCACTCCTGGGAGTCACAGCGGCTGGCTCAGGTTCATGCTTTGGTCAGAGGCAGCTGGGAGGCAGGTGGGTCTCCTGTGACTCATCCTGCCTCCCTGGGAAGGATGGAGTCCTGAATGATAAGGCTGGGGCGAGAACCCGAGTCACCTGACTCAGAGCCCAGCGCCATTTCAGACTCCTCGCGCGTGTGCGTGCGTGTGTGTGTGTGTGTGTGTGTGTGTGTGTGTGTGTTGGCACTCACGGGCCCATGTGAGGCATGAAAGGGGACAAGGCTCTGTTGATAAGAAGTGCTTTTTTTTGGGTGGTACTAAAGATCAATCCCAGGGGAACTCTACCATTGAGCTACACCACCAGACCTTTTCAGTTTTAATTTTGAGACAGTCTCACTATGTTTCCCAGACTGGGCTGAAACTTTTGATCCTCCTGCCTCAGCCTCCCCAGTTGTAGGGATTACAGGCCTGTGCCACCATGACTGACTCTCAAACTCTTCATCCTTGGCTCCACAAGCCTAGCAGCCAACCCTGACATTCATCATCCTACCTCTCTTCTTTTCCTTCGTCTCATCCCCATCCAACCCTACTATCATTTTTTCTGCTCCTGGAGGGATTACGGTCTCCTCCAGGAATCTAGCTAGGTTTTTTTACTCCTTTGGTACTGGGTATTGAACCCAGTTTTTTGTGTGTCCGGGGCAAGCACTCTACCACTGAGCTACATCCCCAGCCCCAAACACGCTAGCTTTTCATATCCCTAGGTCCAAACCACTTCTCACCATCTTTTCTTGTATTTTTAAACAATTCCGCTGAACAATTTAGTACTACATATGTCAAAGCTTTAAACTTAGTAACTGAGAACCTTTTATCTCAGGCTGTGCAGAATGGCTTGGGCAGCTTGCATAGACTGTTATAAATTCCTTGTAATGTTAAAAATGGGACATTGAAGTTGTTATTAGTATGAACTCTTAACATCATTTGCACTTGTAGAGTGCTTAATGTATGGCAAACGCTTGCTAATACTTTGGATGCATTTAATCATCAAACCAGCTCTTATTGATTGATTGATTGATTGATTTATCTATTGCGGGGGTGGGGATGGAAGCCAAGGCCTGGCGCCTGGTAGGCAAGGGCTTTGCCACTGAGTGACACCCCCAGCTCTCTCTCATTTTCTTTTCTTTTTTGTTCTTTTGAGAAGGAGCCTGAGGTTCTTCCAGCTTTGTGGCAGGACACACTGACAGTCTGACCCTTGAACTCCCTGCTCACCTGTGGTCTTCCTGTGTTTGGTGGTGAGCCCTCCCTCTTCGAGTCCTTTCTACATCCCCAGGTCTTCAGAAGCTTGTGGATGGGCTGGGCTGAAGTCAGCCACCCCCCACCTCCCCTCCCCACCCCACCCCGGCACTGTAGCTAGGCTGCTTCCCATTTACTGATGGATGCAGGCTCCAGGACCTCGCCCTGCTGGTCTCCTTGCTTTCCTCACAGCCTTAGCCTGTGAAGGACTGAGTGTGGGCTGGGTACAGAGCTGGTCATTGAATGAATGTTGCACCTATGTTGTAGAATTCAGTTGGGAAAAAGCTTGCTCAATCAGAGATGCCACAAATACCCATCTCTAGTAGGTGTCCGGTGCCAAGGGACAGAGAGAAAAGTGGCTGGGTGTCTCTTCTAGATAGATGGGCTGGGAACTAGGCATGGAGGTTTGCTGCCGGCTCTGCTTCCCAGCGTGCTGAGCCTCTCTGGGCTTCTATAAAGCCGGAGGGTTGTAGTAAATGACCTCTAGGGCCAGTTCCCATGAGTGTATTTGAATATTTCCAGAAAGGATGCTGCAGTGTTCTGCGACAGCTCCTAAGGTGTCCATGTCTCCAAGGCACTTTTGCAGGTGTGGTTTCATTGATCTTCTCGGCATCTCTTTCCCCTCGTAGGTGGGCAGACCTTTCCCAGTTAATAAATGAGGACCCACTTGAGGCTCAGGAGCTGGGTTGCCTGATGGCCCAGGATCGGTGGCAGGGTCAGGATGGCAGCTGGGGGATCCTGCCAGGCAGAGACTGGATGAGAGCCAGAAGGCAGAGGCTGAGGGCCAGGGTCCCGGGCAGGGCAGGAAACTAGGATTAGGACTCATGAGCTTGAATGGATACATTGCCAGGACAGTGGGGGATTAGATCTCCAGCGGAGAACGAGGTACAGGGAAGGGCCACTGAGGAACACTGAGTACAGTGCTTACCCTGTGCGATGGCCACTCATCTGTCCTGTCTCAGTAAATCCTTCAGAAGCCCTATAAAATAGGCTATTTTCATTTTGCAAATTGGAAAGCAGGTGCAAAGTGGTAGGATCATGTGTTTGAGATCACCCAGCTAAAAAGTAGATAATTCTTAACTAGAACACTGTAAGTTTGAATCCCAAACCGTAGGTCTTCCCATTGCTTTTCCATCTGGGGAAGGCCAGCGATGGGGTGATTGGGGAGGGGCTCCCCCCCTTCCCGGTGTTTGCGGGGAGCAGTGGGATTGGTGGTTTGGGGGCGCAGGGTGCTGGCATCTGGGACTTGCGCCTGGGCGTGGGTTACAAAGCGTTAACACAAAACTGCCGGTACGCCCCAAGCCTCCACCCTCCTCGCCCTCTGCCTCCCTCCTCCTCCGCCTCCATCCTCCCCCCGGCTCTTCCTGTCTCGGCTCTTGCAACACCTCCCGCTGCTACTCTGCCTTCCCCTCCCACCGCCTCTCTCCTCTCGGCTTGGCTTTCTCCGACGGGCTCCGGGCTCTGACCCCGAGATGGGGTGGTAATCTCCACCCTCCAGTCTCAGAGCTTGCCCCTTCCTCCAGCCCAAGGCCCCGTCGCTCTGGAGACCTTCTGGTCGGACTCGGACAACTCCAGACGCCACCGCAGCCGTCCCGAGCCCCAATGGGGGAGTGAGAGGCCCCGGCTGGCCCGACATGGGCCTCCCCACCGTGCCCGGCCTGCTGCTGCCACTGGTGAGCGGGGGACAAGGGAGAGAGGGCTGGTGGGGCCGCGCCCTGGCAAGAGAGGGTCCTTCCCGGGAAGGGGAGACTTCCTGCCCTTGGCAGGCCCGCGCTGCCTCAACTCAGACACCAGCTTTCCCAGTGGCAGGCCGGCCGGGGAAAGGCAGCCGCCCTGAGCCAGGGAAAGGGAGTAACACGAAGAGGAGAGACGGGAGCCCGGCTCGAGTCAAGGAAGTTTGGCAGCCAGTGGCGGCCTGCTGTGGGCCTTGGGGGCCGCCGAGCTGTGCAGGGACAGCGGGGATTCGGCAGGTGGGGGCAGGAGGGGAGGCGGCGTGGGATGTAGACCCTCCAGGTTCAGGTTCCGTCCCTTGGGTGGGGGGCTGGCCCAGGAGCATGTTGGGCTGCTGGGACCCGTGAGGTCTGCCCGGGCAGCCTCGTTTGGAGGGCCTGGCGTGCGAGATGGGGAACTGAGTCCGGGAAGGGGACCAGCAGACGCGTAGGTTTGGGGTACTGTGTGATGGGGCCGTGGGAGTGGAACGGGAAACAGATGGGGCAGGGAAGCTGGGTGGAGCAGCCCTCTGTGGGGCTCTCTTTGCCTGCTGCCCCAGGATCAGGCTCCACACGGGTGGCCACGGTTGGACAGACAGTCCGGAGGTCACTAGCCCCTTCCCCGCCTGGTCAGTGTCCCTGAGCTGTCCTGCAGCCCCCTGCCCACAGACCTAAACAATGCTTGGTTTCTTACTCCACAGTTCAATTTGGGGAAGTTGGTAGCAAGTTGTCTTCGTCACAGGAAAATGTCCTTTTCTCCGGCCTCAGTGTGTTTTAATGTGCCTCGATGTTCCTCCATGTCCTGGAATCACGTACCCAGAGCCCCTCGCCCCGTCTAGTCAGGTGGACTTTCTCGTGTGGGCAAGTCTCTTGGGTCGCTGCCCTTGCCTGGGCCAGGAACAATGGCTGGCCTTCCTGCCTTCTCCTCAGTCTTCTGTCCGTTCTCTCCCACCTTCCCTTCCTTTCCCAGCTGTCTCCTGAGCCCCCTTTTGAGCCCCTTTCTATCCAGCCCCCTCTCTCCACCTCTTTTCTCTGCTCTAGTCTTACATTTCTAGACCCCCAAGCAGCACCTGCTCCTACAGGGACCTTGCTCTGTCCTCCCCCCTCCTGCAGTCCCCCGGTGCCACCCTCTCCACCCATTTCCATCAAAGCTGCGTGAACCTGAGTAGCTTTTGTGAACCCTTCATGCCTTCGTTTCTTTATCTCTAAAGTGGGCATAGTGGTCATCACCTCCTCGTGTGATTTTAATATTAAATAGATGGATACATGTGAAATATGTATTCACTTTATGAAGCGCCTACTCTGCTAGACCCTGTTTTAAGTGCTGGGATTACGGTGGTGAATGAAACCTCTTCTCTAGTCTAGGGTCTAGTAGGGGAATAGAGTATACCAGAGAGAAAACACACGATTGGCTTTTATATTGGTGCCATTAGGAGTATTCGTTGTACTTATTCTCTGGAAAACGGAGAGTAAATGAGGGTGCCTGGTGTGGGGCCGCTGCGGCCGGGTGGGACTGTCGCTCAATGGAGAGAAGCCAGCCTGGAGCCAGGGGGACAGGGGACAGGCGAGGTCTGCAGAGGGCTTTATGGTTTCTCATCATTCAGCAGGCAACATGAGGGTGGGGTATATGGGGGTGTGTGTGAACAGGGCTGAGTATGGCAAAGTGGACAGAGTTTCGTTGTCCTCAGAGTGTAGGATCCAGAGAAAAACCATTTCAGAACACTCAGGGGGAAAGGACCCGCCGATGCCTGTGATGCCTGGAGCACGGGGAGTGGACGGGGGAGGGATGTGCCTTGCTCCAGCTGCCTCTTCTTGCTCAGTGGATTTTAGCTGCAGCAGCCCCAGGAGCCCACTCAGGGGTCCTTCTTTGCCATAGGCCAGGGCACCCTGGCAGGGTCCTGGGGCTTACAAGGGGCATCTCTGACCCACCCAGAGCTCTTCAGTGTGGAGCTGGGTGCCGTCCATCCTGGTGTCCCCTGCGCCCAGCCGCAGCCTGGCACGGAGAATGAAGGAAAGAACAAGGCATTGGTCTGACGGATGAGGGAGGGAAAGCCGCCCAGGAGTCGGCTTTGGAGCTGACTTCTGAGACCACTGGCTGCTGAAGGAGGGGAGGAGCTGGGAGGCAGGTTTGGGGGGAAGCGGAGGAATGGAGACACGATCCTGGTGAGGGGTGGTGGGGATAGCAGCTGAACACCTTGGTTGGAGTGGACTGACCGCTGTGAAGAACACTAAGAATCGAGGGTGAGAATGTTGGGAGTGAGTGCGGAGGAGTGGAAAAAGAGTCTTGAATGGCTTTAGGTGGAAGAATTCCTTTTTCTCTTCCTCTCCCTCTCTCGCTCCCTCCCCTCTGCCTCCCTCCCTCCCTTCTTTCCCTCTCTTCCTTCCTTCCCTTCCTTTCCTCCCTCCCCTTCCTTTCCTCCCTCCCTTCCTTCCCTCTCTTCCTTCCCTCCCTCTCTCCCTTCCTTCCCTCCCTCTCTCCCTTCCTTCCTTCATTCCTTCTTTCTTTGCCTCCTTCCCTCCCTCCTTCGTTGTTCCCCAAGCCTGTGCCTGGGCCATGTGAGAAACAGCAGTGAGGACCCTTGGGTGCACACATTCAAGGCATGAGTGTCCTGTGAATGCTGTTTGAAGTCAGGCCCTGAAGATGGAAAGGAAGATCTACACACAACTGCATGCAAGTTGCAACCTGAGTGCAGATAAGGAAGTGTGTAGGGTGCTGGCTGAGGTGCCTCTAATCCCAACTGCTTGGGAGGCTGAAGCCAAACAATCGCTTGAGCCCAGGTGTGCAGGGCCAGCATGGACACATGGACACCGTAGGTGGATCTTGTCTCAGACCAGAAAAACGAAAGTGTGTAGAATGGAGCCGGAAAGAGGAAGACAGTTGCAATAATAAACAATCCAGGTGTGAGCAGCCAAGTGACAGGGAGAGGACGGAGCCGTCACGAAGAAGGACCGGCAAGACAAGCTGACAGGAAGGAGGCAGCGGGGCTAGAGATGGGTCAGGAACTGTGGCGAAGGCCGCGGCGCTGGTATCAAGAAGTTAGAGGTCTGACATTTGCTTAAAGGACATGAATGACCTCAAGTCCCAGCCTGCGAAGGGGTGAGCACCAGGCAGGCGGGAGTGCTGCAGTGGAGGGTCTTACCTTCTTCTGCCTTCGAGCTTGGTATTTATTTGTATTTGGAGCGCGGGAGGGACCGTGCTCCTGTGTGCATGTGTGCGGAGGGGGGCGTAGTCTTATCCTATGGGGGTTGCCGCTCCCTCCTCCCCCTCAAAGGCATCATTGCCTTCGCCTGGATCATAAACAGATCCCCAACTCATACTTGAGTGTCCTTCTGTTCTGCAGGCCTGGCTTCCGGTGGCCAGGAGGGAAGGACCTGGTCCGACCAACCCTCTCTGATCTCTCTCTCCCAGGGCCTGTGGTCTGTCAGGGAGATCATATCTACTATCTGAAATAACTTGATTATGATAAGAGCCCAAGCAGACAGGGTCAGGTTATTCAACAGGACGCTGAGTGTCCCGTGAACTCTGCTGGGGGGCCATGAGTCATCATGGAAGGCTTCATGGGCAGGCGCGGGGGACTTCAGCAGGGCCCTTGGAGCAGCTGCTGGCTGTTGTGGGCTCCCCCAGAGTATGACATTCAGTAGAACAAACACATTTCAATGTAATGAACACAGTGCTTCGGGCGAAAGGTGCGGCAAAGCGGGTCTCTGAGGGAGGTGGTGGGTGGCTTAAACCACAGGGTCCATCTTGGCTTCTCTGCCCCTCTGCAGCCCCTACACAGGAAGTCACACTTTAGTTTAGAGCTTCCCCAGGCGGAAGCTGCAGGGGAGTTGGAGAGGTGCTGGGCCGCCCCTCAACTGTCTCTCCACAGACACCCCCTGCTTCCTGCCCTTCCTCAGCGCCAGCTGAGAAGGGCCTTCTGGCTGGGCTTGGCCCTCAGCACTCACCCTGCACTTCTGCTCTTCGGCCACCTAAAGCGACAGCTGAGGACTGGGCTGTGGTGCTGACAAATGGTGCCTCCCCCGCAGTGGGGAGCCGGAGGGCCCTGGCCCCGGGCTCAGGGAGGGCTGGGCTGGGCAGTGTGGTCTGGAGAGTGCCGTTGACTCTTGCCTGCTCCCTTATTCCTGGGAATGGATGTTCAGACTGCAGTTTTCCCTGTGCAGGCAATTGGCTTCAGAACTATGAGCTACGGGGCCTCGGAACTAGCCCTAACCCCTAAGGACTGTCTTGGGGCCCAGGGAAGCCCCCAAACCTGACGCAACTCCCCAGACCCAGGCAGGCTGTGGGAATGTGGTGAACCCTGGGTAGGAAGGCAGGCTTGCTTTGCTTCCTGCTGGAACTGGAGAGTGTCAGGGGCTGGCTCCAGAGCCCAGGGGCCGGGAAGAGGGAGAAGGCGTGGGGTGGGACCAGGCTAAAGGAAGGATGCCAGGTGGGGCGGGGCTGAGGGTCCTCTGGCGGAGCCACTCCTGACCTGAGGGGAGGAAGCCAGGGGTCGAGGGAGACTTCCCTTTGGGATGGAGCTAGAGAGGGAGGTATTTCCCGAAATCTGTGGGCCAAGTGGGACAGGGGTCCTTTGCTTGGCTCCTTCAAGGGGCGGGAGAAAGGGGTCTGAGTGGGGATGGGAAGCAGAGGAATCAGAAGGACCCCACTTGCTGGCTGGGCCCCCCTTTCTTCTGCTGACTCATGACCCTTGAGGAGCTGGGGAAGCTGCTAGTTCCCTCTCCTGTCCTCCAGATCCCCTCCCTCTGGCCTGAGTCACGGGGCGGAGCTGCTGGGAAAAGATTTTCCCTTTCCCGGATCTGATTTAACCCCCAGAGTTCTGGAGTAGGAGAGACACCTGTGGCCAGGAAGGCCTCTCTCCCCAGCTCTCTAGGGAGACTCCCCACCCCTCCAAGGCTGCCCCAGGACCAGAGCGCCAGCACCTCCTCCAGACCTGGCCTGCCTGCTGTCCCCCACCCCATGGTATTC